>WYDI02002001.1:0-99411 GCA_009867235.2 Psittacus erithacus
CGCAGCTTCTCTTCTCCAGGCTGAACAGCCCCAATGTTCTCAGCCTGTCTCCATAGGGGAGGTGCTGCAGCCCCTGAGCATCCCATGTTATATGACAATGGGGTAAACCCAGGAGACGCTTAGGTATGCCTTAACCTCAGACCATTGTGAGTAATTTACAGACCCTGGGTGAAGCAGGTATACACTAACACCAAGAAGACTGGGTTCTAACCTGTATTATACTGTAGCAGCTTGGCATCTTTATCAAAACAAATGAGGATAGACACAGCAGTTAACAAACTCAGCCCCATTTTAAAACCCCTATGTTATATTTTAGCTAAACACATAATTAAAAGTTTTAATGGAACCTTTCTAGTTCTTCTCAAGTCCCCAGCAAGACTCCTAGTGCCTTCCAGTCCATTTAGTGTTACAGGCACTGATTTATGCCCTTGGGTAATTTAGAGGGACTGAACCTTAGGCTGCTGTTGTGGGGAGGCAAAATCCCAGCCCACAAAGAAAAATTCCAGATCCTCTGTGCTGGAGGTAAGAGGCATCTTACTGATTTATATACTCTATACATCAGGAAGGAGTAATTTAATCTTCCTCTAACTCAGGTATCAATTTTCTGCCCTTACATCAGTGACCTTTGGGAACTTCTTATAACTTGAGCCTCACATGGGAGAGTTAACAGTATCCCACACCTTGTGGTGAGCCAAAAGAGCTGATCTTCTGCCAAACATGGCACCATAAAGAACCTCACATATCTGCAAAGGAGCACAAGGAGTGATCCTGCACTGATTGTGCTACCAGCAGCAGCTGCGGGGCACAGCTGGGTATAAAGAGCATCACGTCTTCCTTTCTTCTCAGGTATGGCAGTGGGAGCAGGGTTGGATTTGTGGCTGCTTGGCTGCTTCTCACCCTGAAGAGGGGCACCAGTGAAACTGCAAAGGGAGAAGGTTTCCTGCCGCTCATTCCACTTTGGTCCAGGAGACCAGATGCCACTATAAGTAACAGGAGATGAACTCTGTGGGGAGCACGTTCCCCTTTCTATCAGGTAAGGTGAAGTGGCTCCCAGGTTCAGACTCCCAGCTTCATGTGCAAGAATCTCAGCAATTATGTTTTCAGTTGTTCTTTTTTCTTCTGTTTCCTCAGTGGAAAATGCTTAAATATAACTTAAATTCAAGCCACCAAAAAGCTGTAAAGCAGCTTCTAGGCTGAAGGTTGCCAAACTCTGTCAATTAAAAACCCAACCAAACTAGACAAACAAAGGCATTCTTATAAAAGGTACTGTGCAGCAACATGCAGTCCAAGGAAAATGTGCCAGAGAAATGAAACAATGGGGGAACACCAGCCTGTTTCCTTTGTGGGCTTGGTAAAAGTCACTGGAATGTGTGTAGCCTCCACAGTGTGTTTCAGGGTGACCTCTTCCTGTGGTTCATGTTTTCCACAGCATCCTTCTAGGAAGAGGGAGACTCCACTTGTACCTCCAGGTGCGGAGCTATAGGGTATGCCAGTGTTGTCTGGTGACACTCACTGCAGCTGAAGCACCATCTCATTGCTCACCAGCTACTCTGAGAAGCTCAGGCTCTGCTGACCCCAGCACTGGTCTGATCAGCTCCTGCATCAGTGGGACTTGCAAAGGAAGGCTGGAGACAAGAATTTAGGTTTCCTAACTGTGTATCTGTCAGACTGATGTAAAATGGCCTTCATTTACCATCTATATGTGCAATAAAGTGTTGGATGTTGAGCTGATACGAAATTTGAGGTGAGTTATTCTAAACTGACCCCAGTCCTAAATAATGTGATCTCTCTTTAGCATCTCTTAGAGGACACCACTGCTGAGCTTGTTAAAATCTTGTAACAATTCTCTTGTTCATGTCTTTGGATTGTCAACCAGGAAACTGAAGTTAAACCCCTTAAAGCACTACCCAGCTCCTCTCTCCTGCAAGTTAAGCACCAGGTACTACACCAGAGGTAAGAAATCAGCTTGTCCTTGGGGTTTGCACCTGGAACAACCAAATAGTTTACCGTTCCCCAGGCTGCATTAAGTACTTTGCCAATACCTGTGTGAAACATACATGAACAGGAGTACTTTTTCACTTTAATTGTAAGTTATTCTGCTTGGCAGCCAAGTAAAATTGTTAGAGATGATCTATACATGCCCATATCTGTATTTACTGCAGATTTATTTGTGTTAAAACTCTGCTTGTGTAATGCCTAGACCACAAGTACATCTGTTGTGTGCACCATAAGCACAACCAATAAATAAACATGCCAGTCAAAACCCCACCTGAATTTAGGTAGCAGTAGGATCTTGGCTTAGACTCAAGGAGTTAACATTAGAATTTAATAGTTGGAGTTTGCTGTGCTTTAACTTCTGCATCATCCCTGGAAACATTCCAGGCCAGGCTGGATGCGATTCTGAGCAACCTGATCTGTATAAAGATGTCCCTGCTCATTGCAGGGGGTTGGAACTAGATGAGATCTGAAGGGCCCTTCCAACCCAAACTGTTCTATGATTATGGACAGCAAGCTTTCTTTACAGCTCTCTAACTTTTTATGTACTTCTATGCAAGCTCTGCACAATTCAAGTAATTGAAGATGAATATTCATTCATGCCCCTCACTGATTTCAGAAGGAATTAAACATCTAAGGATCCCTGCTGTCATCTTCACCTCTGTGCCTCGGCTCCCAGCCTACGGAATAGAGAGGAAACTTCTTCACGTGCAACCCTAAGGATGTTTGCAGTAACTTAGTCACTGTGTCTGAAGGATGGCCCTGTCCAAGGCAACACCTGGACATCCTTTCTCTTTGGTTGGTTAGGGTTTGTGCTATCTGGTTAAACAAGCAACCTAGGGCTCAGATCCTACCTAAAGAATTTACACACAGCTCTGCTGCAGGGGGGAAGGAGCCAGTCTTTGAAGGAAAATGCCCACAGGCTCTGAATTCCCCGGGCACTTTTCCTAGCTAGAGGAGATTCCTCTCTCTGTATTCCCAATGCTCTGAGCATCTTGAAAACCTGGCCTGAGGCAAGGAATAAATGGGAGTGGAGCGGTGGGACCGGAGCTGTAGTGCCACCTGCTTGCTTTCCTCTGTAAAATGAATCACTTCAAAAGGAATTTTAACTGGACTGACTGCAGCACTCATTTGCCCACAGCTAAAAGGCCCTGGGAATAGCCTATGTAGAGCCCTTCTACAGCAACAGAGCCCAGGCTCAGGTAGGAAGTTTGCTAGTAATTAAAGCTAATGATGCCCATTTTACAGCAGACCCACTGAAAGGCATCTCTTTTGACAAGGACACGAGGGCGGGTTATTGATGCAGTTTGCAGGCAGCCACGCTCACACACACGCAGTGGCAGCTGCTCAGGAAAACCTGCTGAAGATTATGTTTTGATTAAAGATTTCAAGGTGTTTTCCTCCCACGGGAGCAAGCAGAACCCTCTTGGGTTTATTTTCTGTTGCAGAGCAGCAAGGGAATAATGCTTTCACCTGGGCAGAGGGGAGGTGCTGCGAAACATATGCTGGTACCACACCAGTCTGTGAGGGCCCTGCTCGCAAGGAACCGATCCTTTTCCCGATCTGATGGCAGCACTACAGTGCTACCAGCAGCAGGAAAACACTCATAGCAAAACAGGATGTTGCAATGGGTACGCAGCTCTTCCTGACCAAAAAGCAGCCGATGCACCACACCACTTGACCGTGTTGCTTAACATAGGAAAACCTCGTAGCTACTCGATCAGATCCGTAGTTTCTGCTCCAACTTGCTGTTTTCCCACGGCTGGCAGTCACAGCCATCGGGAGCGCGGCTGGCAGCGCGGAGAGACGTAACCCGAGGTTACGGAGCGACAGACGACGGAAAGCTTCCCCGGACTCGGCTGCGGACGTCTTTAGGCTCACCTAAACCCCATTCTGTTCCAGCGGGTTATGTCAGACCACACAGCCACCCCCCCAGGCTGCCCGACGAGGTAACGAAGCGCCAGTCCCGCAGGGTTTATAACGCAGCCGGTGCGCGGGCACCAGCCCCCGCCGCGGGACCCCGCACCGCCCGCAGGGGAAGCGGCGGCTGCCAGCGCGGGCGGAGTCGGAAGCACGACAGCACGGGGCGCTGGGGCGGTGCTGCCGGCGGCGGGAGGAGCTCGGCGCTGGCTGCCGCGCTGGGGTCGCGGCGCAGGGACGGAGCCGGGCAGCGCCGCCGCCGGCCCCGCATCAGCGGCAGCAGCAGCAGGAGGAGGAGCCGACGTCGGGCGCGGGGAGCCGCCGCCGCGGGCAGCTCATGAGCCCCGGGCAGCGGAGCCGCCGCTGCTGCCCGCCGCCGTTCCGCGGGTGAATGAACCTGTCCCGGCCGGCAGCGGCGGCTTCGTCTCGGGCTGCGGCACCGGCCTCGCCGCGCGCGCAAGATGGACGGTTTCGCCGGGAGTTTGGGTGAGCGGCGGGAAACGGGAGGGGATGGGATGGATGGGGCAGGCAGCAGCCAGCACGGCCCGGCGCGGGGCCGCGCACCTGCGGGACCGGGGATGCGCGGGGCCCGGGCCGCGGAGGGGAAGGAGAACGAGGGCGGGGGGAGGACGATGCCATCGCGAAGTGTGATCGGCTTCAAACCATCTGTTGCGAGCGCCCCGGCTGCGCTTGTCTCCTTTGTTCCTGCCTCGCCTGCGCTGGCGCTGCCCCGGGCCGGGGCTCGTGCGGTTTGGGTGAAGTTGTGACTGTGCCTTCATTACTGTTTGTTTACGGTGTGAGTGTTTCGTCCTCCCCGCGCGTCCCCGTTTGGTTCGGAGTTGGGAGCGGTGGCAGCGGCCGCGGAGGAGACGGCGGGGTCCCGCGTTGCCCGAGGAGCACCCCCGGCTCCCTGGGTGTCGTAGTCCGCTGCTGTGCTCGGAAGTACTCGGTGCCTTCGCCCGGTGTTCCCAGAAAGCGGCCAGGCTGCGTTCTCGTCGGTTCTGCGGAGGCTGCGGCAGGTCGGCATCGGCTTCTTTAGGGGAAAGAGGAGCCCGCTTTGTGAATGGTGCGGGGGGCAGATTGCGCCTCTTGTGAAGTCGTCCTGGTTGAAAGCGTGAGCTAAAAACGTTTCCAAATGCCAGGGTTATAAAGCGTGGACACTCCTGTGTCTTTCTTGTGAGTTCCAAGGGTACCGTGGGGCTTAGTGTTTGCTCTGTGGTGACATTACATGTGGTCCTACCTGCTGGTGCTCTCCTGCGCCTTCTCTTTGCTTTCAGCACCTAGTGCAGGCGTTTGGCGGTTGAGCTCCCTCCGCCTCTTGTGGAGGAATAAATCTGTGCCTCCAAAAATCAGATTAATTTGTTTTTACAGCGCTCCTGTGAGATCTGCAATAATAGCGAACGGGTCTCCGTTTTCTGGAAAAACTGACTCATTTAAACCCTCCCGAGTGTGTCCCGAACTTTTCAGGTTTGGAAATGTCAACTCCTGCATTTTGGGCGCCGGTCCAAGCCAAACTGGTGCACCGTAATTAACAGTAGACGTTGGTAGGTTGGCTCTTTGCCTGATGCTGTCTCCTCGCTCAAGTAACTGCCGTGGTCGTTTTGTATCCGAGGAGGATCAAAAGGCGACGCGTGGAGGAATTGTGCGGGTTCTGTTCCCGGTTTCCAGAGGGGACGTTGTGTCTGTGGGTGACACATGTAAATGATGCAGATGTGTCCGGTTAATATTTATGAGCCTCTTTACCCAGCGGTGGAGCTGATCACCATATCGAAAGGCACCGATATGGCTTTAACTCATGGAGTATTGGCCCCACTGAGGTTGGTAGGTAGAAATAACAGTTTTCTGTTGGACACAGAACCCACCCCCCCCCCCCCCCCCCGTTTTTTTTCCCCCCTTTTTTTAAATTTTTTTTCCTTTTTTTTTCCCCCCCCCCCCCCCCCTTTCTTCCCACTCTCCCAGCCAAGAACTGCAGCCCTGTAGATTTTTCCTCCCATTTGGTCCTGCTACGTTTCTTATCCGTTTCTTGCTCATTAATAAACCATACCTCACCCTCCCCCTTACCTGGACCCATTCTCACCCATAAATTTCTCGCCCCCCGTGCCTCTGTCCCGGGACCCCCGCTCCCTGTCCGCCACCGCCTGGGAACAAACTCGTATTGATTGTGCTGCTGCTGAGAAAGCACAAAACAATCCCGCCAGCTTTGCCACTCCGTGCCATGCGTGCAACCCCAGAAACACGGGGCCAGTGATGTGGGACACGCGTGGGCCGCCGTGCCCACCCGTGAGGGGCTCAGCCCGGCTCTAGCACCAGCAAGGGGAGAGCGACGACATCAAACGGCGACTGATTTACCCGATATTTCGTATTCGCCCCATTTTGTCCCCGGGCACGTATTTGTCCAAGTTGTGGTCCCTCGGTGGCAGCTCCCGCCCCTCCGGTGGCTGCACACAGGGGCCTCTGAAGGAAAACAGGACGTGGGGTTAGCTCGCTGTTTTCCTTCGAATTAAAAAGAAACAAACTTATAACTGAATTGAATATTGTTATCCCCTGTGCATTAGACTATCAAAAGCAGCGATGTTGAATAAGGAAAATAAATTCCTCCAACCCAGAGCTGTTTTTGCACTAGATTAGCAGATAGGAAATGCTATAAAGATGAACTTAATACGATTAGAGATGTTTCCTACAGATTTTCATATATTGATTCAGGGAATTTTAATTCTGGATCTTGCTTGGCAGTAATCCGCATTTATTACAAGCTGATACAGTTTTATTATAGCAAGCTATCAAGGTCGATTCCTTTAACTGCATAATCTGACATGAATTTCATTTTTAAAGAAATGTAGTTATAAAAATCCATACTGTGGGCACAGTGGTAATATTGTGCCTAAATCACATTTTAAAGGCAATAAATCCAGAGAGTATTTAGGAAGAGAGAAGGAATATGGCGAATGAGGCATCTTCAGCCTCAACTCTCCAAAGACCCTTCAAACTTTATTTTGTATTTAAGCAGGGGTGTTTGAAGGAGCAGGTAAGGGTGGCAGGCTAGGGGCCGCTCAGCTCCGCCCGCAGTCGAAGGTTCCTTGAACTCCTCACGCTCCGGGCATTTGCGGGAAAGGAGCAGGCAGCTCCCGTGCTTGCCACTGACGCTCTGTGATTGCACTGGGTTTTAACTACTCTTAAAAGGCTAAATTGCAACTCATACGCTGGTTTTAGAAACACGAGTGGGATGAAAAAGCGAAGGAAAAAAAAATAAAAGAAAAGAAAAAGAGGGGGGAAGGAAAAAGAAAATAAGCAAACTGTAATTTAAATGGTGTTGATCGTTTACAAAAGAAAATCTTATTCGGTAATTAAAACGTATCTTGACTTCTTCCCAATAGCTCCTTAGAAGCCTGTGCCACTGCTCCCTTTGCAAGTGTTGCACGTACCAGGTACTTCCTTCTAAGCCTTGCAGTGATTCAGAACAGAGGGAATAAGCAAAATGATCATAAATTTCCTAATTAGAGATTTCGCACCAAGACAAAAAGGTGTTAATGAGTTTAATTCCAGTGCCTGTCATTGTCCCTTTTTTCACACCACTTATTTACTAATGGCCCAGAGGGCTGCTCCCGTCTCTCCTTTGTTAAGATTTTAATTTGCCTTCTTTTCTGCCTTTGATGTAAAATTGTGACCTACAGCTCTTTGAAGTCCCTTATTAGGAGGAAAATTAACTTAGCTTTTCCACTGTATCTGCCCACTGTTAGCCTAGACAAAAAGTAGAGAGCTCCTTAAATATTCAGTACATTAGGAAACTTTTCAAGGTAGCTCTGGAAATGTAATTTTTTTGAGAAAAATCCAATAGATTTTTAAATCTGTATCAGGAGATGTAACCCTCGCCAGGGCCGGACAGGGGGAAGGGTAGGAGGGAATATCTTAATAAAGAAAACAAAATGAACCCGGCCAAGGAAAGGCTGTAAATTTGAAAACCTGAGCAGGAGGACTAGAGAGAGAGGGGGTTTATTTTTAAGTGTCACAACTTTTTCCTGTCCCTCCCGTGTGCCGCTCGCAACTGACACCCTGGCTTCCTACTCTCTGGCGGAGGGGGGACTATGAACGAAATTATATCTAAATCTATCTCCACATAATTAGAATACCATGAGACAGGGTTAAACCTTTGTAAAACACACAACTGATTGGCGATCACTAAAACGAGATTTGAAAGCAACTCAAATAAAAGATCGCGACGTCAGTAAACAGATTTAGAAAAAAAAAAAAAAAGACGAAGGAGGAGGAGGAGGAGGAGGGGGGCAGCAGCTAGTGACAAACTCGGCGAGAGCGAGCTCTGGGCACGAGAGAGAGAGGGAGGCAGAGGGAGAGAGAGACTTAAAAGAAATAGGAGGGGCTTGTGAGAGACTAGAAATGTCAATCAGAGCCCAGAGTCCCAATAATCTCAGGCAATCTGTTAGGACCTGACCTGGGTCCACTCAGATCAATAGGAAAACTGAGAGAAGAAAGAAGCGATCGGATCGTTTACCGCGGCGGCCGAAGGCAGGAGGGAGCTCGCGGCCTCCGCGCATCCCCGGTTCCCCCCTCCATGCCCGCTGGAGTTTGCGGGAGGCGCTGAAAGTGCGAGCGGCCGGCGAGGGCAAGCGACCCGGCTCCCTCCTCTGCTGCCGGCCCTGCTACTTTCTCCCTTTTCTCTCCCTTCTTCCGCTCTTGTCCCCCCCTCCTCCTTTTCCCCCTCCCCTGCCCCCGCTTCTACACCATGTCTTTCCCCCAGCTGGGCTACCAGTACATCAGGCCGATTTACCCGGCGGAGCGCCCTGGGAGCGGCGGCTCCCGAGGAGGCGCCGAGCTGGCCCAGTCCGGGACCCTCTCCAACGTGCTCTCCTCCATGTACGGCGCGCCCTACGCCGCCGCCGCTGCCGCCGCCCAGAGCTACGGAGCTTTCCTGCCCTACGCCGCCGAGCTGCCCATCTTTCCCCAGCTGGTAAGAGGCCCCCCAGGGGCTTGCCGCTCGCTCCCCGGGACGCTAGAGAAGGGCCAGCCAGGGCACGGTTAGCGCTGGGGATAGGGTTTGGGGGCCGCCAGGGGGGCTGTCAGGGGAAATGGGGCTTTATCGCTGTTCTGCCCCGGGAGCGCGGGAGGAGAGGGGCAGGGCCGGAGCGGAGACCCCGAGCCCCCTCCTCCGCCCGCAGGGCTTGACGGCTGAGGTGACTGGCCCCGGCTGCCGGCTGCCCCGCCGCGAGCACGCACCTGGGGAGCCGGTCCTTCCCTACGCTCCGAGCCCCGGCCGCTGCGTAGCCGGCGGGGCCCGGGCTGCCGCAGCGGGGCCGGAGAGCTCCGCGGCACGGGAGGCAGCTCTGCCCGGCAGCCGCGCTACCCGTAACGGCGGCGGGATGGAGGGGCCCCGGGCCGGGTCCAAAGCACGGTCTTATCCGGGCCGCCCCCTTCCCTCTTGCTGCAGGGCGCCCAGTACGAGCTGAAGGAGAGCCCGGGGGTGCAGCACGCCGCTTTCCCCCACCACCACCCAGCCTTCTACCCCTACGGGCAGTACCAGTTCGGGGACCCGTCGCGGCCCAAAAATGCCACCCGGGAGAGCACCAGCACCCTCAAGGCCTGGCTCAACGAGCACCGGAAAAACCCCTACCCCACGAAGGGCGAGAAGATCATGCTGGCCATCATCACCAAAATGACCCTCACCCAGGTCTCCACTTGGTTCGCGAACGCGCGGCGGCGGCTCAAAAAGGAGAACAAAATGACCTGGGCCCCCCGCAGCAGGACCGACGAGGAGGGCAACTCCTATGGGAGCGATCACGAGGGGGAAGAGGACAAGCGGGAGGACGAGGAAGAGATCGACCTGGAGAACATCGACACCGAGAACATCGAGAGCAACAAGGACGAGCTGGAGGACGAGCTGCAGGACGCCGACCTCCTGCACTCTGACTCAAAGACCGACTCGGAGGGCTCCGAGGGATTCGAGGACCTGCCCGGCTCCGAGGAGCGCTACGTCAAGGCCGCCGATGGGGAGCCGCACCATCTCCGCCACCACCACCTCCACCACCACCATCATCACCATCACAAGTGCGAGCTCCCCGCCGCCGCCGCCCTGGAGCCCCTCAAGCCGCTCCTGCAGCCTCCTCCGCACCACCTCTCTCCCCCTTCCTCTGCCTCTTCCTCCGCCGCCTCCTCCCCGACGGACGGCTCTTTGGCCGGTACCCTGCCGAAGCCCAAGATCTGGTCGCTGGCTGAGACCGCCACCAGCCCGGACAACCCTCGCAAGTCTCCTGGCGGCAGCTCCCCGCCCGCAGCCGCCCCGCTGCCGCTGCCCCCACCACCACCGCCCCACAGACTCGTCTCCTCCTGCCCCCTGAGCAAGTTCCCCAACTGGACCAACCGCGCCTTCTCGGCCCACCACCACCACCATCACCCGGCCCCCCACCCGCTGGCCTTACTGAACACCCCCCACCTCCTGGGGCTGGGGGCCGCTCCCGCCGCTACCCCCACAGCCACCTTCCCGCGGCCCGCGGGCCAGGCGCAGAGCGCGGAGCCCGCCGGAGCAGGTGACCGCTGAGGGACGCGCCGGGGACGGGTTCGGGCCGGCAGCCACCGCGGGGGGCTCGGCGGTGCTGCGCTGAACTGCGCGGAAGTCCCCGCCGGTTTCTCATGGTGGCCTCTGCCCGGCGCTGCCGTCGGGGCTCAGGTGGCGGCGGGCGGGAGGCCGCGGGGCCCCCTGGTGCAGAGGCGGCGGCTGGGGGGCCTCCGCCAGGTTAGTCTCACACCCCCGGCGTTACCTTCCTCCGACGGATGTGATTTTTGTTGCTGTTGTTGTTGCTGCTCAAATCGTCTTTGTGGAAGGACCGGGCCGCAAGGCTCGCTCCGGGGTCGGTTCGGGTTCTCTTTGACGGTCACTCCTGCAGCAAAGCAGTCGCTTTGTCGTATTTGCAACTTGCCGAGAAGAGATCTTAAGTCTAGAGGCTTAATTCAGGGATAGGAGTGAATAAATGGGGATTTAAAATGGGGATTGTAAAGGAACACTTTTTTCTTTTTCTTTTCTTTTTTTCTTTTTTTTTTTTTTCTCTTCTCTCTTTTTAGATCGATGTAGTGCCTTGGAAGTACAGAAAAAGTTAATAAAGACAGCTTTCCAGCCAGTGCAGAGGTGGTAAGGGATTGCTTCCTCTGTCTTCTAAGGATATGTAGAGGGAGTTGTAAACGGTTAGCTTATTTTCTCCGCGTCTTTAGTTCTTCTCCAAGAGCGGTTTCTTGTCCTTCTGCGTGTGTGATGGGTTATTCCGATAAGGTATTTTTCTTTCCTTTGCCGTCGGCTCCTCGGGAGCGATGCCCGAGGGCCGGCCGAGCCTCGCCCGGGGCCGCGGCTCTTGCTCTTGGGGCCGGAGGGAGCGCCTCTGGGCGGCCGGTGCCCGCCTCCCCCAGCACCGAAGAAACGGTGCGGAGAAACGCAGCAAGGCAGCGGCGGCGGGACAGAACCGGCCAAAATAATAAAAAATAATAATAATAATAATAATAATAATAATAATAATAATAATAATAGCTAAAATAGACCCCAGCGAGTAGAAGACCTGACGGGGTTGAACCTTGCCGCTCTGAGCTTGGCCTCGCAGCCGCTGAAATCAATTGCTCCTTTGATGAGCAAAACCACGGGGATATTCGTAGCTAAATAAATTTGCTGTAAGTCACTCCGAGAAGTTTATATATTTAGAAACCTATTTTTAAACCCATAACAACAACAACAACAAAACCAGCGCTACCTACAGTTAGAAATACCGTGCCAGCCCCATATGACTAGAAATCTTATTAAATACAAATTTTTTTTTCTGTGTCATTTTTTTCCAGGCCCCAGAACCAACTTGATGCCGCTATGGTTCTATCGGCGTTGTCATCATCATAGTTAAGTTTTTGTAATTGTTGTTGTAATGATTGTAAAAACAAAACAAAAAAAAACACCTCTGTATAGTTACAATTTGTAAGCATGTCCGTATATTAAAACTAAAAAGGAAAAAAAAAATATACCCGCTTCTGTACTACCACCTGGATTAGCTGAGTTTGTGAGGTCTTTTGGAAGTCCAGTGAGAATTAGGTGTTTCGATTTTTTTTTTGGTTGTTGTTGTTTGGTTTTGTACATATAGTAAAAATGTACATATGTGTGAACCAAATTGTACAAGAAAGTATATATTTTTGGCTAATAAATAAACTGTTGCCACTTTGACTACATTCTCTGTTCCCACCCATGCAGTTATTTTTGCCTGCCCGTCTTCTCCCGCCTCTGGTGCGTGTTTTGTCCGCGGCGGGAGCGGCTCGTCCCGGCCCTGGTCCTTCTCGGTCTCGGTCCCCCAGCCGCAGGGCCGGCCCGGGGCTGCCGCTTTTGCGGCGGCCGGGAGGCCGAACGCTGGAACCGCAGCGCCCCCTGCAGGCGCCGGTGCTCGGCCCGGCGCCCCGCGGTCGGCGATGGCGCGGCGGCTGCGCTGCGAACAACGTGTGCAGATCCGCAGGCAGCGCCCTGTAGCCGGGACGGCGCCTGAACCGAGCCCGCGGCCAGCCGCCGGTGACCCACTGTCCCCCCTGAACACCTTGTTACCGGGTTCCGGCCTCCTGCCTCCTCGAGGCGCGAGAGGGGTTAACAGAGAGGAAACTTCGGGGGTCGGCAGTGCCGCAGTGGGGCGGCGGTATTTCTCCCGCCGGCAGCCCAAGGGTCAGGTTTTGGGGGGCTATCCCCGGGCCCGCCCTATCGTTGAGGGGGACAGAGCTGGCAGGGGCAAAGAAGGCTGCGCGGGGCCGGCGGCGGGGCCGGGACATGCCCCTCGCTCCCGGGGGTTTGCACACAGCGGCAGGCACCGAGAAAGGAAGGTGTTTCGCTCTGCTCCGCTCCGGGCGGGCTGCACGTCCTGCCGTCGCCCGGCCCCGGGAGATGCCGGCTGCCCCTCCGTCGGCCTGCCCTGGGAGCTGCATCTTCCCCGCCGCTGCACTTCCTAAACAAAGTGCTGGAAATGTGCCCTATACAGAAAGGTCCGGCAGCTCCAGGAGGCGGTGGCTGCTTGCAAGGGACGGAGGAGTCCCCAGCCCCCCCGGCCTCGCAGTCAAGTGAAAAACATGCCAGAGGGACTGTTGTTGGGGGACAGCGGTTGCTCCCGTTCCCTTCCTCTTCCTTCCTCTGCTCCCGATTTACCATCTGTCGGTGCCTGCGGAAGGCCGCTCTCGTCCCTCACCCCCGGCTGGAGGGGCAACCAGGGCAGGCAGGGCTGGCAGCCAGGCTCCATTCGGCTTCTGAGCACAGGCTCTTCCTTAACATCTCCGGGGGGTGCCCCCTCCCATGCCCCTTTCTTCTCCTTGCAGTCCTGGCAATGGCATAGTTACAGAGGTGGTGATTAAATACCTGGTGCTTTTTTCGTTTGGGTGACAGACCCTGTGGAGGGGGAGGGTGGTGGGAGCTAGTAAGCAAGCGTTAAAATGAAGTTAAAGTACAAACAGAAGCACATAGCTGACATGCTTCAAGTTTAGACAGTACAAGATATGCAAATGCACAGGGCTGTGCGGTATTGACATTTTGAGGTCATAGTGATAGGAATGTATTATTTATAGGATTGGGTTGCACTAGGCCGATAAACTACATTTTGAATCCTAGGCATTTGTAAGTGATAAGATTTATATAAATGTTCACAGTATATATATGTGTACATGTATACACACGTTTTACATATATGTTTTAATATTTCCCCAACTAATATTCTTCCTGGCAGGCACTGGGGTGGGGAGAACCCTGGCCTGGTGCATGCCTGCAGCCTCTCTGGCTGTGGGTAGTGGTGGATGGCTGCAGCCGAGACAGCCTTGGACCTCCGGGGAGGCCAGGGGACCCCCAGAGTTAGCAGCAGTGTTGGCACCTCTCCTTTCTCCCCGTCCTATCTCCTTCGTCTCCCCATACGTCCTCTCTGGCCACAGCTCACCCTTGGAGCAGTGTTTGCCTCCTTGCTGCCTGTCCAGCTGTCTTTCTGCCAGGAACTGTTGCCCCTCTTTCTCTCCGACAGGCTCCTGAAATGAGGGTAAACTCTGTGGGTGGGTGGTTAGAAAACAGATTTTTCTCATGTAAATTTTACCCAGTCCCTCTGCACTTTTTATCCCTGCGTTTCCCTTAGCCAATTCTTGCTGAAGGGAAAAAAAAAAAAAAAAAGATTAATGGCATGTAAAATGGGAGGGGTGGGGGGAGAGAAAGCCAGAGGCAAATTTCCACATCCCCTTCCTCTGGACATCCTGGTGGGTTTTCTGTAGAAACTTTCACACAGTGGCCGGACAGATGCTTAAAAAGGAGGGAAGAAAATAATGAGACCACAATGGGAAAACAATTGCATCCCCAGCTTTCCAGCTCCATTAAAGGCTCTTTTGCCTTTGCAGCAGAGACCCTGAGCTCCCTGTCCCCGCAGAGCCCTCTCCCTTCGGCCTGAGCAGCAGGGATGCTCCTGTAGCAGCGGCGGCTGTGTGGTAGCCATGGGAAAGCCGCCCCTTTGGCTTCTGGAAGTGAGAACTTGGTTTCCCTGCGGGAGGAAAGCAGCCTTTGTGCCTGCCTGGCTTCCCTAATGTGGAGAAAATTCCCATTAATTTTGTGAGGAAACATTTTGTTATGCATGTTTCAACAAAACATTAAAAATCCTATGCATGTTTTTTTGTTTTAGAAATCACTCTCACAGCTTGACAGCCTCGCTGGAGCCCCAGCCGGGCCTGCCCGAGACGGTGCAGAGAGGCCTCTCTCCCTCTCCCTCTCTGCTGGCTGCTCTTTTCCTGTCTAATCAATTATCTCCCTCGCTAGTCCTTCTCAAAGGTGAGAGCTCATTATGCATATTCATAAATCACAGCTCCCAGACCTGACACTGGTTGATGTAATCATCTCCCGCTCGCTCCCTGTCTGCGCTGGGCCGGCCGGAGGAAGCGCCGCTGAGGAGGAGGAGGAGGAGAAGGCAGGAGAAAGAGACTTCCAACTTGTCAGACCCACTTCTGCGGGGAGCGGCTGGCCGGGTGTAGCGGCCATGTCAGCCTTCCCATTCACCACAGCCAAAGTGCCCATCACAGCCTGGGGACAGTACAGGAGGAAGCCCTGCGAGCCGGGAAGTACCAGTGAGCTTCCTCCAGTACAGCCAACTGTTTTGGAGACAAAGTTGCAAGAGTAAGGGAAAGATCCAGTGCGATTTTCACAGTCTGGCATCAGCCTATGTGTTAAAATACACCCCCCAAATCTTTCACATCAGCTAACGTGCTTGCTGTTATTTTCCTTAGATAGTTAAAGCTGGCTTACCCCCCATAAGAACAGATGTATTCTGTATGGAGTGTGATCATGAGTGTTTAGAGAAGTGAAATAGAAAATATCTTCACTATTATCCTTGCAGCTGTCCTCAGTAGCTATACTATAAACAAATAGAAAAGTCGTGAACGATGTAAGTTTCTGCTGCAAGGATCTGGAGGCAAAAGGGCTCCTTCAGCTCCTATCACCAGCTTTCTGGGTAGGAACGTAAATCTTGGCTGTGACTTGTTTCCCAAAGTGTGCTTCAGCACAGCAGATTTCGAGATGCTGTTCAGACTGTGTGGTTTACCTGTATAGTTAGTACTTACATTTTTAAAATGCCTTCTCTTATCACTTTGATCAGAACCATCAGTGTACTAAAGCAATAATAAAAAAAATATACGCCCTAGAAATCATAACAGGATACAAATCAAAGGGGGCCCTAATCAAGTACTTTTGAGAGTGTTATCTTCCGTTAACAAATGGTAATAAGAAAATTAAGGCTTATAGCTTCCTTGTGTTTTATCTAAGAAAACCAATAAAGATATCAGATGTTCTTTGTTTTATATGTTTGAATGCAAAGCAGAGTAATGAAGAACATGTACCTTCTATGGCTTCATTTGTTTTATGGGTATTAACCCTTCAGGATGTCAGTGAAATTATGGATGTGCAGAATGAGGACAAGACTGCTGCCACCCAGGGTTTTGAGACTCGTCTTTGCTGCAGTCAAGACAACATCTTTTTTTATTAAATGCTGAAATTGGAACAAAGCAACAATGGCTGCTTGCTAGCTGTGCATGTCCAACAGGCCTCTTTACTATTCAGCAAATGGAAGATATTAAACAACATTTTGCTTAAAGGTACACTGAGGCCATTTCCATTAGGACATGGTGTCATTCATTTATTCACATGTTAAGTGGATGTCCTTGTGGCTAATGGGTAATAATCAACAGTGACTCCACTTTATTCCTTTGCTCCTAGCAATGTTAAATACTCTGATGGAGTCTCTTTGCTGACACACTAGAGAATATGGTTAAAAAGTGCTAAAGGACATTTTCAGTGTTGAGCCGCCACATACACACATGGTGGAAATAGCACTTTTATTACAGTCTAATCTATTAGGCTTTGTTTCTGTTTAAGGCATGGCATGTGGAAAATGCTGGTATTTATTTGAAGGTACTTTATGCCTTAAAATCTGGGAACTCTCTTGGTTTGAGAGTCAATGTGGTTATTGCTGGGAGATGAGATCTCATCCAGCTGCTTTTTAAAAAAATTCAAACTACACCTTACGGCACCTTCTCTATACTCTGTATGTGACTTCAGATAAATGTCTAGCAGAGCAGTGATTTAGGACAAAACCTTTCCTGCAAAATAATGTAGTTTGACATTTATTTTCTAAAATAAAGTAACTCCCTTACCAGCTAATTAATCCATTTTATTGCATCAACGGCAGCAGCTAAGTAGGCTAATAAACTATATATTAATATATATTTTTTTCCTTCGCATGATTGCTTACACTGGAGTCTGCAGCTTGGTTGTCCCCTGTGTCTATTCCTAAAGTTTGAAAGGTATAAATGAATCATTCTTGGTCATGCTTAAGCTTAAGTTAGAAATAAAATATGTCAATCAATCTGGTTTGGAAATGTTCCTGCTGTCTAAGTTGGTTATGCAAAACACTCTAAGGTGTGTAGGCATGCTCAATTAGGTCAAGGGATCTGATGGCACTCCTAGCCATAAATGTGTGTCACTTGGATTCCTCATTATTTTTAGCAGTGGCGAAAATTCATGTCAGTAGGCCAGCTAGCCAGGCTGGAATAAAATTACTTACTGGATATGCATAAACCAAAGGTTTTAATGCATTAATGTTATACTTATTTTCAAGCAAAACAGTGAAAATAAAATCTATCCTTTTCTCTCAAATATATGAATCTCTCAACTGAATTTCTCAGTGATCATTAGCATAATTCACACTAGAGTATGCAATACCCAAGATACATTAGCAGTAAAATTTAAGTGCCTAAAAACATAGATATTATGTGAAATTAGATACAAGGAGTAAAATATTGATTTTCTCTATTGCAGTCTAACTTCCAAGAGAGATAGAGCTTCACTAGGAGATTAGACCAGCCCCATTCCAAAATAATTTAATGAAAAAGGACACTTGAAGTGGCTATTGAATGGCAATGCTAGTGCTGGTGCTCTCAGGTGGAGGCTTCTGCAAGTGATTCCTACAGAAGACGACACCAGAAATTTGTGCTATATAGACAGATTACCTCTGGTGTACTAAATCATAGCCTGATACTAACAGAAAGACTTCCGTGTAATTCTGGGAAAAAATACCAGGAAAAGCAAGTTTAAGTGCTTGTGCCTGCCCTGCTGGCATCTGGTGTAGCTGCTGGGATGACCTGAATTGGCTAAATGACCAGGGTTAAATCCTCTGGTTTTAAACTTTCCATGCTTGTGCTGAACCACACCAAGAACTTGGGCATGAGAAATTGAAAGAGAAATCAGCTAAACACAGCAGCCCAGGCTGGTTTTGTTATGAAAAAAACCCAAATCAAACAAAACCAAACTAACTGCGGGAAACTGGTGAACTAAAATAAAAACATTGCTTCCAAGAGCCAGACGCAGGACTATTACTGCAGGTGAGGTTGGCGCTTCTTAAACAGGGTTCTTAAAGATGGTGTTAAAGATAGCAGCGTCCCTTTAAGAACTGCACCATGCAGTTAATATTTTCTTTACTCCCAACAAAATGCAATTAAATCTCATGAATTAATATATTCACTTTAGGAAGAATTCCCATTCTTTTCTTCGTATATCAAAATGGAGCCATCATCAGTCAGTTAGTTAAATAGGGGAATCCAGAGAGTAAGTAAATGGAAGAGCTTTCAAATGCAGGGCTGAAAATGCCCAATGAATGTATAGGGGGGTTCAATAAAAAGATTTTGGCTTGTGTTTTCACCCCTTTCCCACTTTGCTCATTGTTTACTGACACTGCTGTGGACACAGTATTCAGTCCCTGCCCGCCCCAGCCCTGGGATGTAAAAATGTCATCTCTATTGTGCTGCTGGGCTCGCTTTGATGCTGCCGCAGCCCTTTGTGTGCCCTTCTCTATCCCTTTATAAGGCTGTCCTGATTGTCCATACTGAACATCGCCACAAAAGCTTGTCTTATTGAGAATATAAAAAAGTCAGAGAGGGGCCAAATGATGGGAGATTGGGCCTTTGCTGTAAAAGACCTACTATTCACATTCAGCAGTCATTTTTTCACCAAGGAATTACAAAGTTAAGACTGCGGTCGCACCAGCAAAGCCGTTTTAAGCACTTTCTCCTGAAATTTTGTTTATAATTACTAGTATTGGGGTTTTTTGTGTGGTTTGTTTGTTTGGTTGGTTTTTTTTAAGATCACATACTACTAAGGACAAATATTAAATCCTAGAAGCAGTTGTGGGGCTACTTTCACTTTCCCAAAGGAAAATGACTGCATAACGTTTTTGTGCATGTTTCAGTTGGGAAGTTCAGACAAACATTGTATGGAAGTTTGACTACATATGTACTACAAAAAGGGCTTGTTGTGATAATAAAATAAACCAGAATCAGACCCCATCTCTCCCTGTTATGTAGGAACACACAGATTTGCAATTGAAAACCTGAAACCAAGGATTTAAATTGTCAGTCTGGAAAACCTCTACTAGCTGTTCTTCCCCCTAATGCTATCCTAACTTGTACTGAGTGTCAGCGGGCAGGATGGAGACAAAGGCTGGATAAGGTCTTATTCTTTGGGAATAGGCTATCGGAATGGGAGGATGGTGATTTCATGGCTTTTGTTACTGAGGTTAGGGACCGAATTCTCTCACTGAATTAGAATAGTAACAAGTGGGACTGGGGATCTCTAGGGCTTTTGTAGTGCACTCATCTGAGAGATTGTGCTTTTCTCAGCCCTTCAGATTTATTTTGCCAAAGTTACAGGGCAATTATGGAAATGCGCCCTTTGAAGCTAGGCCGATTTCTCTTTATTTTCTCTCTACCCCTCCCAAAGCAAAGCCTCCCTCTCTTCCTTTCTTTAGCAAGTTGGCAGTCATTAGGCAGCGGGGTTTCGAGTGGCCATTCAAATATTCTTTTGAATAGTGTAAGAAAGTTTTAATAAATATGTGTTAAAAAATAGACTTTGAAGCTTTTTGAGAAGGAAGTGTAAAATAACAGCAAGGTAACAATGGCCTAGAAGATAGGCTTTGTGTGTACGAGGTGTTGGAACATGAAATGCTTCCCATGAAAAGAAGCTCAATGCACCAGGGCTGGGGCTGGCCGGTGGCATGCAGGGTGTTTGGCCAAGTGGCCACCTGGGTGCTCCCAGTTGGCAGCTCTGCAGCAGCACTTTGCTCCTTGTCCCTCACATCTCCCTAACGAGAAGCCCAGCACAAACAGAATTGTACTTTCACACTTTTGTACATTATTTATCGTTGGAGTCTGGAATCTTGGTGCTGCATATGAACTAAGATGACATATTTTCTACTTTACTTGATACACTAATGTTAGGTAAATAAGTCTGAAACGAGGTGGTAAGACCTGGAGCTAAGCAGGCTGTGACCGGGACTCCTATTTGCCCAGAAACTCAGTTCTGTATGTCTCTACATCTCAGTTCGCTCTCTACTCGCTTTCTTTCTTTGTATCAATCAGAATATGTTGCTCTTGTAAGAGAAATCGGTGGTTTTCTGGGCCATTTAACAAATGCTATGGGTCAAATTCAGACTTGATGTAAGAGGGAGGAGATACTGTTGGTGTCCCTGAGAGTTATACACACACAGGGCCTGAGTCTGGCCTGAAACGTGGACCTTCCAACATCAGCAAAACATGGTAGGAATATTCAAGTTTCTTCTTTGAGGTGCAAATATCTGTTTTTGCTCTCTACGGAGTTTGTGAGGATTCTAGAAGCACTTCTACAGCAGCATAGAACATAAGAGCTTTGTGTTTTCTGAAAACTAGGGCTCACTGATTTTGCAACAGAAAGTTTGTTTTCATCATTAATTTATTCAAAAGCCTGAAAATCCAGCTCAGACCTCTACAGAAGGTGCTTACAGTAACTTAATACTGATACTTCTCAGGATGGATGCGGAAGATTGAATGTTGCTTCTGCAGCATTCAGTGCTGCATACAGAGGTCTTGGCAAACAAATTTAACAGGAGCTGAGCTCAGTGGAGTTGCAGTAGGTACCACGGGAGGAACACCACCACTCCAGTCCTCATGTCATCCTCCTCTAATTCCCTTCTGCATATCTAAATTTCTTCCCCAGCCTCCAAACTGCTGAGAATTCCTTCCTATGCCCCTGTACCTTCCCCCAACCTGGGATTGTCTTATTTTTTCCTAGAAGTCATCCCATTACTGGGATGAATTCCAAATCTGCCCAAACTGGATCTATTACTTAAAATCCTCCAGGAGCTTGGGGGCATCTGATTCATTTCAGTGTGCAGCTGGATATGGTGTGCTCTCATTTTTTTTATAATAAAGAGAAGAGGACTTACAGGGTACAGACCTAGCTTCAGATTTGGGTACAAAACCTTAAAATGGGTTTAGGTTCTAATTTGCTGGTTTACTTCAAGAACCATTCTAATCTTAAAAACTTAAAGTCACATTAAGAAAAGACAAATTTGCTATTAATATTAAGAAGCAGTGAACAGTATGTTTCTGAGCCCTGCCTTCTTTTTTATGACAGGAATGAACAATTAGTTTATTAGGTAATATTTAAAGTCATAATATTAATTATATCTCAAATCAAGTCCAACTGAGAGCAGCCAACCCACTGCTAAACTAGATGATACACTAAACTAGGTGGGGAGTTAACTCTGAAAAACTGTAGTATTTATACTGTAGGTACTTTCTGATACTACCCTAGGAAACACGCAATGGCAAATGATCATGCCTTGCTAGGGTAATCATTTAGGGAGATGAGCACAGAAATTTTCTGCTTTGGAAAATTTCTATTTATCTTAAAGTCTACATAAAACCCAAACAGCACACTTACGTTTTGAGCCTCAAGCTTATTACAGCTGCTGCAAAGGGTTTGCTGTCAGCCTACAAGCCAGACATCACCCTCCAAGCCACATGCTGAGCTTGCCTTTTTTGGGGGGAAGACGGAGAACAGCTGTCTGGGCAGCACAGCCTGCCTTTCCAGCTCTCTATCCTTGCTGTCCTGTCCAGCTAGGCATCTGGATCCCCAAGCCTACACAGTTCCTGTAGGAGGAGATACATCTTTGCACTACCTCCAGGTACCCCCAAGATGAGTGGGACCCTGGTCCCTCAGCAGAGAACAGTTTCATATACCTTTGTTTTGGCTTGTAGCTATAAGTAATTGCCATACGCATCTCCTCTGAAAACCACTACGGTGTGACATGGCACGTGAGTTCCTCAGAGTCTGGCTTTCTACAGTTTCAGACTTTAAACATCAATAATAAAATAGACTTCACTTGCTAATGCGGTTTGCAGAGTGCGGGGTTTGCCAGCTTCCCCAGGTGAGGGCCCTTGAGCAGTCATGCTTCTCTCCAGCAGCTCCAGGCTGCAGGTGGTTTGGGGAGTGTGTTGTAGTAATCTGGCCTTAAGGCCACAGAGACATCGATCACTGCGCCAAAGTCTCTGCATGGAGCAAAAGGTCTTAGATTTTGAATACTTTGGATATTTTGTAAGTCACTTTTGACGATCATAAAGAAAATGGGTTTCCTCATTCAGTGCTGTCAAAAATGACCATCAGGATGCAACGTTGCTCTGTGTGCTTTAGTCGAAGCCTACTGATAAGTAAGGCAGTCAACAACAGGGTGAGATCTTCCAGATGTGTTGTCTTACAAGGAATAATTCTGGCTCATCTGGGCTGAGTCTTGACCTCTGGGCTTTGTATTTACCCTGTAGTGCAACTGAAACACCAGGTCAAGGTTGTGACAGTCAGTGTCTTGAATGTTTAGAAATAGAAGGATGGGCATTATAAACTATAATGATAAACTCATTTACTTTACAAGAGATGATGTCTCCCTACTACTTCTACAAATAGACTTTAGATATGGGTGTCTACTCTTTGAGTGTCAGTGGGAAGCGTATATCTCATAAGGCTCTGACCTGATTATCTTCTAACCCTGAGCAATTAATCACTAGCATCTAATAGGGAGTAGCTGTGCATGGAAGCATTTGCTTTCGCCTTTCCTACAGCTATCAGACCTATAGCTTCCCTCAGTGTGGGACTACTGTTTTCCTTTGGAAGAACTGGCACAAAACGAACCTTCCTCTGCAAGGGGAACTTACCAATTCCTGCCTCTTTAAAAATAATATTTAAACCCCAACCCAAACACCCAAACCAGCAGCTTAAGCAGTAAAGCCACCAAATTCCAAGGTCTCAGTTGTGAGCTGTGCTGAACATGGGAGCAGAGGAGAACAGAAAAGGTCCATGTTCCCCCTCCAAGTCGGTTATCTGTGTTTCTAGTGCCTCTGTCTGCAGCAAAGGCCTGGGAGAGGACCTAAAACCAATATTCTACCACACTGGTGGGGAGGCCTGGGGACCTTTCCCACCAGTTCAGTTGTAAGCAAAAGGAACGGCTTTATCTGCTGCAGGCTGTGCAAAGCTGGAGTAAGATAGTGAAGAATCAGGCCCCATCAATTCCTTGTAGTACTGGAGCTTTGTTTTGAAGTGCAATAAAAATACAGGTGGCGGAGGAGATAATGCACAGTACCGTTCCTTTGGGACACTCTGGGAGACAGCAAGGAATTCCAAAATACGGAGTGTGGGTTTGTTTTCTAGCACTGATCACAAACATTAGCTCAAGAAAACACCCAGAAGTAGTAAACATGCAAATTTGTTATGAAAGAAGAATGTACAAGTACCAGCTATGTTAGAGAATTTGTTTAAGGATATTTGATCCTTAAACAGGATCTGTTTATCAGATCACAGTTTTAATTTGTGCATTAACTTTTTTTTATTTTTAAATGAGTGGTTCTCTTTTAAAAATCTTTCTTTCTTCCCTGCTCCAATACTTGTACAAGAGCTATCTCACTTCTGCTGAGATGCAAGAAGTGTATTTACAGTGTAATATAAATCTGGGTTGGAGAATAGCAATTTCATATAAATTAGATGGCAGAGCTCTGTTCCGCTATTTTGTTGTCTAAATTATATGGAAATTGGGCTTATGCAAGAAGTAAGTCCTCACAGAACAGGGCCCTTAGGCTTTTGGTTTAATTATCATAAGCTTTCATTTAATTAAACTTATTAAATGGTTTGGTGTAAGAGCAGACTATCATTTTGCAGAAGCTTTCTGGAAGAGAAAAATATGCCCTAGCTGCTTGGGGAAGCTTGTAACTTTCCTTCAGAGATGTTTCTACAGGTATAAGAGCAAGGATGGCCTGGGCCACCCTCCCAGGCACCTTCAAACTCTTCATACCCAGACGCATTTCAATGTGTTCCTTATCACAGGGCCAGTAAATTCAGTTTATCCTGCGGCTGGTATTTCCATGTAAAGGCCAGAAATTATAGGACAGTCTTGGCATAAGAAGAAGGGGGTATAAGCGAACCACAAGTACCTGGAAACTTAAAAAAAGTCCTAACCATCAGAATAGGGAGGTTTTGTGACAGAACAAGTTCCCAAACTAACCAACCATCCAACCAGAAAAAAAACCAAAGAAACCCCCCAAAACAACCCAAATCCCGCAAACCCTAAATAAAGCTCTTATTTGCTGCCAGATCAACTTGATTAATTCATTTTGGACATTACATGATATAGTGTCTGTATTAACAGGAGATGTGACTTAATGACACAGAGAGCCTCCTCCATTCTTTTGTTCATAGGCAACTTTTTCATGAGGCTTAACTTTCATAAAAATACATAGCTATGGGGTTCACCCCAAATGTGATGGCCACCTTCATATGCAACCATTGTCCATGGTATACATCAATTTAAGCAGGAAAGACCTCATCTGAGACTTAGATATAACATCCTTGTTCTGATGAATTTGACTTTTGTTGACTTCCTACAGAATCCTGGCTTTACTAAGTCAATTCTATAATGCAGTCAATCACTGGCATTGTTGGTTTCTGGAAACATTACAGCTTTTATTTTATTCTACAAAACATAAAGCTTTATCTGGGTTGAAAAAATATTTCATACTATTTCTCCAAACACAATATTGTGGAAAAGGACTATGTATTAAAACCTGTGGTGCTGTGTACTGACTTCTTTAGAAAAGGAATAATTAGAAGAATAATTAGCTGAACATGTGAAATTGAGATGCTTCTTCAGGGACGTGTGAGAAGCTGATTAATAAGAGGAAGGAGGGCCACTGTGTGCCAGGGACCTAATAAACGTATTTAAGGACAAATAGGTAGAAGAAGAAAGTACACATTACTAATGTTGATAGAAAGCCTTAGCTGCCTAATGAATTTCAGAAATTGGTTGAGAATAGTTAATCTGTGTGATAACATGACCTGCAGGGTTAGTTAGATCTGTGAATTCTTATCCCCCTGGGGACTTAGCAAGTTTCCAGAGATTCACACCAAATCCTTACAGGCAAAAGGCATTCACAGTTGGAAGATTTCATGCAGGTTTTGCTTCTGGATGCTCATGTTACACAAAACCGAATATACTGAGATAATGACAGAGACTGAAACTCAGTACTAGCCACAGTGTTAATTAAAATTTTCACTTTCTAACAAGCAATCATGCACATTTGGATTTATTGTGGGATCACATATAACTCCAGATGAAAGGAAGTGTTTTACCATAACAATACTTGATTCTCAATTACTTCTCTATGCTAAATTAAACCCTGTATATATGCTGAAAAGCAAATATATCAGTTGGTATTTTCTTCATTGGATCAGGCATTTCTTATACACCCTTTACAAAAATTTCATGGGAAACTCACAGAAAAACCCACCTAACTTATACAGACTAGAGCTATAAAGTGCTTAGTAATTGCAGTCTCATCAGTGTTTTAGGAACACTGCCAATGGTAAGGCAAAACGTATTTTAGAGAGCTCAAAAGAAAATGTAAGCAGAGTAACATGCTACTGACCCGAGTAGCAGCATGATCATCAGATTTCTTCTTCCTGAGCTAGTGGCATCAGGGCTGCTGGGGGTGGTGAAGGAATGTGTCCCTTTGTGAGCTGGAGGGCTGGAAATGCCATTTCTTGTTTGCTTGAGACGTTCTGTCCTGGCTGGCCTAGGTGAGAGGTGCAAAATGAAAAGGAAAATTGTTTCACAAAAGGCAGGTTTTGTACCTTACACCTCCACTGGGCTATTACACTGGGATTTCCAAAAGAATTTAGGGCAGTTAGGCACCCAAATCCCACTGAAATCTCATCTGAAAAATCTCAGCTGTAGCTGTTAGTGACATGTTACAGCAGCAGCTTTTCCTTTTGTAGAACAGGATGGGTTTTACTCCTTAATATGGATGTAAGGATGAAGAAGGGGGCAAAAAAGGATAGACCCAAGTCTGCAAGTTTGGCAGCCCCATAAAGTGAAAGGAAATGTACATCCCATTTGTGTGGGATATCTACAGATTGTGAGATGCATTCATATCCAACCTGCGCTTTTGTCCAAAATGCGATGCAGGGTTTGCATTCCTGCACAGCATTGCAAGAGGTAAGTGAGACCAAAGAGTGATGATCCTGAAAATAAAAAGCAGATACACACTTTAGAGCATGTATTTCTGGCTACATATACCTCTGGCTCACCCCCTGAAAAAAGGGATTGAAAAAAAGGATTAAAAAAAAAGCAGGATTTGTTTGTAACAGTGACATTAATATAAATGGTGTAGAGGTATACTTTTCAGCTGATATTGCAAAAGGGAGTGCTCACTGCATACTTGTGTGTAGGAGGTCCTGATGAAAATACTTATATATAATTTAACAAAAAAGAAGCTTTTGTACTGAGAAATTATGGCTTAAAGCTTTCTTATTTGGGAAAATTCCAGCCTTGTGCTCACATCCCAGTTATTACAGTAAAGACTTCCAAATGGGAGATATTTTAGAAGAAAACAGTACCAGAGTGATAAGGGTACTGTGCTTATTTTTCTTCAAGCAGTGGTATGCTTTTAGTTTGAGAAGGAATTTTAAAAGGTTCTAGATGAGATGGTACAAATCAAACATATTTCTATAATATTTATATAAAATGTGTCAAGAAAAAGGAATAACAAGGACTTTTATAAAACACTTCATGAGAAACAAGAGCAAATAACAGGACAGGAATGCATCTTATTGACCGTAGTTACACAGAGCATTTTTGATGTATTAATACATCTGCAGCACAGAACAATAAAAATTGAGAAACACAAACCTTTTACTGAATAAGAACAACATCTTATTTGTCATTCCATTTAACTGCCCATTAAACATGTTTTTTTGTGGGAAGATGTATACCTAGAAAACTTGCATGGACTGCCATTGCTCAAAATACACACACTGGCCAAACCAAGGTGATGCCTCTTGACTCTAGGATTGGTATTTGCTACTACATTATCTTTTCCTGTAGGGATATTAACATACAGATAACATTAACAGAAAGAAAATTTATTACCAATGACAGAAAGGCAGGAAGATTGGTGAGTATGATCCAAGGGTATGAGGGGAAAGATCAAAAAACATCAGAGAGTCTATCATCAGTCTGTGCTTGGTTACCTACAAGAGAAAGTGAAGCTTCAAAAAGATGAGAAGAAAGCTGATGATGGGGTGACAGAAGCAGCTCCTTTCCAGGGCAATGACAGAACAGTAATTATAGACAACAATGACATGTGATGGAGAGCTTTACCCTCCAACATTACAGGAAACGATCCAGGCAAAACACATGTATCAACACACCCTATGATATGGGGAATAAGGAATGAAAGGAAAGGTGAAACACATCCTCTGCTACCATTGTCACTGTGCTCATGGCATCAGGAGTGAAGACAACCTAATGCAAGAGAAGCAAATAGATGTGTCCCTGTGCAGAAGACAAGCAGGGCACTTCAGAGCCGAACTGTGGCAGCTGAGCAGCTCCTGTGTCCTGGACAATGCTGGGGGCTACTCTTCATCTCACCATGACATACCCAGAGCCAGCAGGAACCACAGATTAGTGCTGCTGCCAGCAGTAACCCTGAAAAGTAGTACTTGCATATTAATTTAAATTTGTAATATATACATTTACAGCTCTTCCTGTAAGCTGAGGATGCCACAACACCAAGAGAGTGTCACAGGAAATGCTTGAACTGCTGCTCCTGGAGAAACGCTAAATAACTGCTGATGTCAAAAGCCGGACAATAGCCCTTTGCCACAACAACCAGCTCTGCATAACTGCAAGTTGGAGTAGCAGAAATGTAGCACACAGAAATACTGCTTCCACCAGGTTTTTTTGAGTCTCATCCAAAATACATGGGTAGTACACAGCTCCCATCCCACTCCGGAAGGAGTCATGCTTTAGCATGATCCCTGACCACAGCCACCATCCTCTTGACATTCTGAGGACAGCAGGCTGTCTCACTCTGAGCTTTCAAGGACTGAGACTTGTGATCTGGCATATTCTTATCCTGAAGAAAGCCTAAAGGATGGCTGAGTGTGAGAGCAACAAGACGGAGGCTGTTTCAGACCATACAGTTGTGGTGCCTGAGGGTGACTCCAGCCACAGGGCCAGCGTGTTTGGGATCAAAGCACTGTGGTTTCACCCTCTTTTACTGCCTCCAAACAGGCAAAGAAGGTTTTTTTTTCATTTGGGTCCAAGTGGAAGTAAAGCAAAATAAAGAGACTCCACATTTCACTTTTGGTAAACCACAGAAAAGTACTAATTTAAAATAGAAGTAGCTTCAGTGAACAACATTATTTTTCTGAGCCCTGTGTTCTTTTTATCAAAGGAATTAACAATTAGTTTATCAGGTAATATTCAAAGTCATATTAATTATATATAAAATCAAGTCCAACTGAGAGCAACCAACCCACTGCTAAACTAGGTGATACACTTTTCTATTAAAACATTTCTAGTTCATTTGGCTACAGTTATTAAAGTTTTTTATACCTACCATATCTTGTCACGATCAATTGCTTACATGAAGGTCCTGTCAAAACTGCATAACTTTTTATTTGCAGTATATTAACATCTATGGAACCACTCTGTGCCTAATTATTGCTGTAGGACAGTTCTTCTAAATAGTTAAAACTGGGGACACGCTTATGCTGTCCTGTAAACTCAGAGCTCAGGGCTGTGCTCCATGGATTTCTGTTCCACCCTCCTGATAATGTATTGACCTCCCCTTTGCTTCAAGTCTGCATGAAGGCTGGTGGGTGATCAGTGGGGAGCGGAGGGAGTACCCTGCCGATGCTGCTGGCTGATGCCATGTGGTGCCGAGAACTGGGGCCCACCTATAAGCATTAGATGTAACCCAAGATCCCAATAGTCAGCTCTGCCTCGTTTATTGAGAGACTCTGAAAAGAAATAAAGGCAGGGATTTTTCCTGTTAGCATGCACACACATGTGTTTGCTCTCTCTCACACACACAGACACTATAAGGACCAATAAAAGATCAAAAGCAAATAAACAAAGCAAATTAATGAAAGTGAAGTGGAAGAGTGTAATCACACCCAGCTATGCCAAAAAGGAAAAAAAAAAGCTCTGAACAAATTAGTATGTAATACACTACTTCAGACAGATGTTTAAATAAGAACAAAAGGAAATCAGGTGGAAAACCATACAATGCTGGCTTAAGAACTTTCAGGAATATTAAAAAAAAAAAAAAAAAAGAAAAGGATAATTTCCCATTTAGCCTGAAGCAGAAATAAGGCTGGATTCTGATTAATTGAAAATACTCTTCCCATTGCTTTCAACAAAATCACCATCCAGCCTCTGCAATAACAGCTGAGAAACATGTTTCCTGAACAAGAAAGGGCAGGGCTGCAGACTCCTGGTCACAGGTTAGCAGTTGACCCCATTCACAGGGTTCTGCTCAACTTTCACAGTGGTTTTCTTTCTGCTCCTTTGTAACTATTTTTGCCCAAAATTTTTAACCATGTTTACATGGTTAAAACGTGTTTTCTTTGCACATGTTTTATACTTGTTTTTTCACAAGTGTTTTCTTTAATATGCTAGGATTTTGGAACATTTGATTTAAGTTGTGATTATAAACAGATAAACTTCTGCCAGTATGAGAGCTGCAGTCTTGTGACTGGTAACTGCTGTCTTTTGCAGTGTGACTTGAGGGAATGGCTACAGCAATAAATGGGGAACAGAGCACCACATCTGCACCTTCACAGGCGCAGCTGTCAGCTTCCCCAAACTTGAAAAGTTTCCCAGCCTGTTCTATCTACTCACTCAAAAAGAATTAAATATGTCAGTGTTTGGAGGCACAAGGTGTAATGCACATTCATCAGTAATTCACAGCTGGAACACCTCCTGTATGAAGACAGGCTGAGAAAGTTGGGGCTGTTCAGCCTAGAGAAGAGAAGGCTGTGTGGTGACCTCATAGCAGCCTTCCAGTACCTGAAGGGGACCTACAAGGATGCTGGAGAGGAATTCATCATTAGAGACTGTAGTGATAGGATAGCGGTGATGGGTTCAAACTTAAAGAGTGGAAGTTCAGGTTAGATATAAGGAAGAAGTACTTTACTGTGAGGGTGATGAGGCACTAGAACAGGTTGCCCAAAGAAGTGGTAAATGATTCAGCCCTGGCAGTGTTCAAGGCCAGGCTGGACATAACCTTGGGAGACATGGTCTAGAGTGAGATGTCCCTGCCCATGGCAGGGGGACTGGAACTAGATGATCTTAAGGTCCTTTCCTACCCAAACCATTCTATGATTTTATGTAATCAGTTTTATTGCAGCTGTACAACTGTTTATTCAATCTACTCCCTTAAGACAAACTACACTGTATGTGGATTGATGACAGTAACTTTTTGTAAAGTTATCGCTTAATTTTGTCATTTTAGGACCACGTTGTCAGAAATTAGAAATGTGTGTTGCAAGATGTAAAATGCACAGCAGTTTAATAAAATGCTTTTTTTGATGGTGCCTGATATTGTTTAGAAACAGGAGGATTTTGGAGTGAAACCACTTGTTAAAAGCCAACACAAAACACCTTCACAGGAAAGGTTTACCATTTGGGAAATCCATTGCTTTTCTTTGTCTCCCAAGTGGCCACCAAAGCCAGCTGTGCTCTGGACCCTAATGTCATCCAGTGGTCTTGTTTGTCCCTTGACCTGCAACACCACCAGGTAGCTGCTGTGTATATTGTGTATCATCTGCCCACTTGCTGCACAAGCAGCCTTTGCTCTGCTGCCCTCTGAAAGTTTGGGCTCAAGCAGGTCATTATCCCTCTTAAGCAGATGCTTAAACAGCTGCAACTTCCCTCTCAAAAATGCATCAAACAATTGTCTTTGCTATACCTGTTTTCTGACTGTCTCATTTCTGATGTGATTTCACCGGCTGACTTTGCTCAGCCATCTGCAATACCTCATGTAAAGGTCAGCAACCTTTACATGTTGGTCTTCCTGAAGGTCTGTGTTTGTTACACACAATATCCTTAAAAACAAATAAAACTTGAGCAGCTTGAATTTACTATAGCGGGTTTATCTTTCCTTACAGACTTGAACTCCACTGTTTTCTGATGTAGACAGGCCTTCTTGCTAGCATAAGAATTCACATTGTCTATCTTGTTGATGCTTAGTTTAAGTCCTACTCAATTCTTTCCTTCACAGAAAGACGTTGCCCCAGCCACGGATGTGCAGTCTAAATTATTTACTGGTATGGAGGAGGGCACTTCCTGGCACCAATTCTTTTCTCTCCCAGAGGGATTAGGCCATCAGTGAATCTCAGATTACTATTAGATTGCCAGATCATCTTTAACCTGAGGTCTTGGCCAACACCCTTCTTTCCACTGCCTTCTCAAGATAGATATATCAAGAAGGTACCAGGAGACACCAAAACCTGTTCATTGTTACCTGTAATCTTGAAGCTGACACTTACCTTACCTTGCTGTTGGGCAGGACTGATGATTGAGAATCTTCAAAGTGGGGTTTTCAGAGCTGGATGAATGATTTCTTTTCCAAACAGTAAAAGCAGTCCTTGACTTATCACGCTGGTTAGAAGCAAACAAAGCAGTTAAAGACATTCCCATCCACTTACTTGAATTTGTCTGCAGCCAGTTCAGGCACAGAACTTCGTGCACTGTCCTATCTGCACTTTGAATCTCTGAAGAATTTCTGAAGAAATCAACTCCCTGAGTGGCAAGGCCATGAATCTGCATACTGTGAAAGGCCAGAGTCCAGGAACAGAGCCATGAAGTTGAAACCTCATCCCTCCATATCTCAGTTACATCTGATAGCTGGGGAAAGGGAGAATTGCTTATCAGTAATTTTATACTCTAGAAGTGCAAGCCTGACTTCTCCAATGCTGTGCATGAGAATTACTAATTACACTACCAAATCAACTAGGAGTATTATTTTGCTGTTGCTCTGTTGTAACTGAGGGTGAGAGGCACTGGAGAGCTGGAGTACTTGTGAGAGTCACAGTGACACTACTACAAATTTTCTTGTCTTTTAGTTATCAAGGAAGGCAAAGAAACTGGCTCCTGCAGTATTCTGCTGCAGCAAAATTGCTCCTTGTTTCTGACCTACCTTGTTTACAAAGTTATACATTTACTTTTGAAGTCAGTGGAGCTATCACAGATTTGAACTTCATGTAATTAGGAAAAAGCATCAGGTCATAAAAATGCAGAGTATGTCCTACTAAGACAAAGAACACAGAACCAGAAAAAGAATACTCAACAATAAACTGCAAAAACTGTGGTTGGCTGTGACATCCATCTTGATGGAATCTACGATATTATCATAATTAATTTCATGTGTCCTGTTGCTTTATACCATCTGCCCAGCTTCTTTCCCATCTATGCAGATACTCTTCTCTGAGTTGGTTCGCCTTACTTTGTCCTGAAGCCTGAGGGAGGTGCCTCTGTAGTAGGTTGTTGGGTTTTTTCCTTTTCCAATAATTTCTATTCCTTTATGCCAAAAGATAAACATGACAACTCATTCAAATAATTATTAAAACAGAAAATACTGAATAAGTATAATAAATAATATCTAGTACTTCATGCATTATTTCCACTACTTTACATAGTGCACCAGGGTAATACTGACATGCTCTTAAAGTAAAGAGACTCAGAGACTTGGCTGCTGTTCTAACTGAAGTTGTACAGAATGGAAACTGGGAGCTGTTTAATAGAATTGCAGATAGAGACAAGTTTAACAGAATTAGTGAATAAAGATGCCCATGAGCCTCCATTTACCTTATATATACATATATATATATATTTTTTTTTTAAGTAACATCAGCTGTTTTGGGGGAAAAATAATCTGCTGGACTGAATACATACATATTTGTGTAAGGCAACAGCAAAGTCCGGAATTATAGTATAGCAAAATATTTTTGTAATTGCCCCTAAAACTCACCGATTTTCTGGTGCTGTATTAGATCATAATATCATACCCGTTACCAGCTGAATACATGGCTGGGGCCAAGCAGCCCTGGAGCGCTATTTATGTTAATTAAAATTAATTTCTTTGCAAAAAGTTTTAGTCTTAACAAACAATTTAAACTTAATGTGCACTTCTGAATTTACTTTTCTTCTCATGTCAAGAAAGTATTTGCAGCAATGTTGTCATTAGGCAGTTACGTTTGTGATATTAGGTACATATGATGGCAATTAGAGGCAGAACCTCTGAAAATCCTGGTAGTGTACCCAGGCATGGCTGTAGCTATTTTAAGCAGATTTATACTTAGGGCATCAAAGAATGTCACAGAGAGAAGAAAATATGGTAACTGTTGCTTTAAATTACAGCTATCATTACTTCAAAAGGATATTCAATCAGAAACCACTGCAGACTAAAACTATTTATGTCTTCTGACACTGAAAGGAAAGTAGGCAGTTTCAGCCTGTCATCTCTTAATTCTCTTTTTTTTTTCTTTTTTTTTTTTTTTTTTTAATAAAGTACTGTTTGGTCTGTAAGAAACAAGTTATAAGTCCAGGAGGAATGAGCCAGAACGGGTCTCCTGCTTGTTTTTGACCTTTCCCTGCCTGTCAGCCTCATTAAGTATTGCAGGATCTTTGCTAGCTATTTTACAAAAGCTATTGGAAAAATGAAACAAAGCAGTGCAATGGTACTGCTTCCGCTACTTGGACGTAACACTCAGCAGTGTTTGCCCAGCAAAACAGCTTGCGTGCCAAGTACTAACAGGTAGAGCCTTTTTACTCACACAAAATCTTTTCCTTTACAAGTCAAAAAGAAGTGGAGCCATGATAGCTTGCAGGGTAAATTTTGAACAGAATCATAAGATCATGATTAAATTATCCAAGGATATTCATGACCTCTTCTAGCAACAAGAACAGACCTCCCATTAGTGAAACATTCAAAAGCAAGGAAGTTTCTATTTGACAAAATTTAGAGTTTGGCCATGGGATGGCCTGTAAAAAATAGCAGTTTTGGAAGTTACATAAATAAAAAAAAAAATCACTATTTTCTTTTGATGTGCCTTCTGCCACTTCCCCTCCTGATGCACTGTGCTGAGCACAGAGACAAAAAAGTGTCATTAAATAAAAAAAAAGAAGAAATGCCTACAAATGAGTGAAAAGTGAGAGGAGGAAAGGATGTGTCCTCCATTCAAAATACATTCCTTAAGCAAAATGAGTGCAATGAGCACTCCCTTATTCCCAGCTGCAGGGAAGAAGACCCACAGGTCTGTGATTAGGAGGTGGGTGAGTGCAGAGGTGGTTTTCAGATAACTTTGGGGTCCAGGCTTTGGAATACCAGCCAGTGGAGTCTGAGTAATTATGAAGGGCAGATGTAAACCACTTGCAGCTAAGCTCATGGGGCTTATTATGACAATGTGGTACGTAGTTTGTGTCACGATATGTTCATGACACAGATACATGTGCATGAGGCAAGAGCAAGAGAGCCCACATCAAGAATCAAGGCTGTTTCACAATTTCTGGAAAGTGGAAATTCCAGAAGAACATTTCAATTTTAAGCCAAGTGGCTCTCAAAGCACTGGCCACAACCGTAACAGTGACTGAGGATTCCTTTGAGGGTTTCTTCAGCATGGAGAGCAATATATCAGGTAAGCAGGCAAGCTCCTCCACTTTCAGATGTTTATTGTTGTTTGTTTTGATCCTACTATAGCTGGTTTAAGACCAAACTACCTGGCAGAAAAGCACTTGGCAGGATCACAGCTTGGTGGAAGGCAGAGGGGTGCTTCAAAACAAAAAGCAATTTCTGACCCAGCCAGCTTCAGGAGAATGCAGCAGTGTCCCACAGCAGCTGGTCATTGGAGTGCCTCCAGAGTAGCCAGCTTCGTGGACGGGGATCGCTAACACCATTCTCCTGATCCAAGCACTAAAGCCATGCTGGTTTGATTGAAGTTGATCCTTTGTGCCTACAGAGAGAGGGAAGACAGAAACAGGTTCAGCACAGAACAGTGGACCTGAAATTTAGAAAAACATCCAGTAAAAAAAAAAGTAAAGAAGCCTCTTTTTGCTTTCATTTTAGCTGTATTTTAAAACATTTGCATATTATTTTTCATAATTTGTTATTGTGATTTTTTTTAGTCTTCCTTGGTAGAATCTATTTGTGAAAAAAACTTTTACATCTCTCTGCTTCCCTTCCCTTTCCAGTTCTACAATATCAACTAATTCACATGCAGTTTATACTGGTTTAGATTTGTACCGGTTTAGATTTGTACCAATCAACACAGTGGAAAAGCAAGTTACGTGATCTAAATCTAAATAAATAAGCAATCTCCTGTAGATATCTATTCTCAGCAAAATATAGTAGTTTGCTCAGGCACAGAGTCCAGAACAGGTTTTCCCCACTGAAGTTCACGTGCCTTTTGGTCAGAAGTGTCACCTCAGCTCACTATATTTTTTGCTGCATGAGCAGGAGAGAACACAAAGACTAGGGAGCAAGTGCAAGTGTCTTCCCTTATGCAATTTAAAATACATATTAATAATTAAAATCAGTCACTGATCACCAAGAGAAAATTAAAGACATAACGAGTAGACAAAAGATACTACATGGAGAAGAAGCAGAAGAATAAGCATGTAAATGACAATGAAAACAGAAAGAGATGATCAAAACCGTCTAAATGTTTCATTCCATGGCCACTGTCCCTTCCCAAGGGAATCACTGTACTTTCTAGACATCATAAACTACCTCCCTCATCATAGCTGGTCTCACTGGAGACACAGATGCAAGTATGAACACTTGGACACAGACTGTCCGTATGATAAGCTGTGGAGAAGGAAAAAGGTTGCTGACAGTCAGCTATGTGTCTTTTCATTACAGGTAACTACTGCTTTAAGCAAATTGTTTCAGGGACTGGAATGTAGCAATAACTGGTCTAATTAATTGTAGGCTGTAATTTAGAAGGGTTCATTATGTCACGTGCATTATGACTCCTGGGTATTACTAAACGACTCATTTGTAGTACTTGAAATGAATTTCTCTGAACACATAAAACATCACCCATATAACTAGGATGGAACTTTAAAATGATCTGACATATTTAAAGTCTCCGAATTTGAGCAGGATTATGTTTCCAGATAGTAATAAACAAATCAGCAAATAATATACAGATTTACTTCTTGCTAAGAGAAGCAAAGAAGAAGAAGAGAAAAAAAAAAAAGGATTTAATGGCTATTTCAGGCTGAAATGGCAAGTAAACTCTGTGACAAAACTACAAAGGAAACTAATAAATCATGCCAGAGGAAATACAGATCTTGATTAAAGACACACACACAAACTTGACAAAGACTTTGCATTTCTGGGTACAATACCTGTTTACTTCATTTAACAAGGGAAAAGCTTAACGGCTTCTTAAAAGAAGTCAGTTGTTTATGATTTCTGCTCTAAAAGCTCCCATGAGCCTTCTTTCAGCAGGAAAGCAAGCCTGCACTTCAGGTAACAAGCCCAACTATATGAAACACTGAACAAGACAAATGCATAAAAGTGTGTAAGCAGGTTTCAGTCATACAATGCTGAAGCAAAAACCGAGCTATAATTAAGTTTAAATTGGTAAGCTGAGAAGATTACAAAATAACCTCTATAATTTTCTTCCCTTCAGTGGTCTCTCACCAGTTAGATATTTCATAGTTCTTTGCTTTTATAACCTAAAAAGTTAATTCTCACACAGATACAAGTATGCTTTTCCTTTTCACTTCCTTAGTGTCTGATATAAAAAAAAAGAAGAAAAAGAGGAAAAGAATTCTTCTGGAGAGCACTTATACATGTGCTTAACATTAAGCAGTCCTTAGAGCCCTTGACTGCACCCTCTTAAATCAATATTAAAGCCCCTGATAATTTCATTTGTTCATGATCCTCACTCAAGGGGAAAATGCTATCGTGACAATGAGATTAGTGACTTCTACGATGTTCTATTCTGAACACACTGATCTCCAGACTTGATCTAAAATTAACTGAAATTAATTAGTTCTCTACTTTCATCTGATGAAGTCGGAAGTCACCTGTTATTTGTTTCTCAGTTTCTTTTTGAAAACTTGTTTTACAAAAATAATTTTAAATGTCCTAGTTTATGAAGTAGAATATCAGAATTAAACCTTGTACAAAGAATACCTTGCTCAGTCAGAAATGGGCCAATAGGAAAATGATGCAGTATGAGGAGCTTTTCTTTCATTGCAATGTGTTCCAGGGGCTTGGAGCACCCCTGGACTAAACCCAGAAAATTTAAAAATTATTTTGAAAAAATTCTTTCCCCTAGAAAGCTAAAGACCCTCAAGACCTGACTGAATGACTTATTCCCATTACTTCCTAATACAGATGGGGGTTCAATATCTTTTAAATGGTTTTTAAAATCTCAGATATAAATTTAATTTCCAGATACAAATTAGATTCCCATTCTCTTACAAAACCTTCTCCAATGTTGTTACCACTCGTATCCTTTTTGGTTGTCTAGGTATCAAATATATTTCTAAGTGGATAGAAAGACTGACTGTATTTAGTCTTTAATTAAATGCTGATGGATTTCCTTCAATAGCATTAAGCTCAGAAGTGAAAAAAACTAATTAAATAGTGCTCCTACACAGCCACTGATCAGCATTCTTGCATGCAAGGTGTGATACCAGAGTAAGCTAAGGATTACTCCTTAGTTTTAGTTTTCATATTAAAGCTCTCAGGGCTCCTGAGAAACCTTAGTCCGTATGCATGAAACATAAAACAGACAATTGTCCTAAGGAAGTAGTGGATTTATAAAAGTCCATTAATCTGATTAATAATTGGATTGCTGACAAGTTAAATGTCTCAGTGCTGTTAAAACTAAGTATATTTTAAACATATCTGACTTTTTCCCATTATCTTTCATCTCACTGAAGATGTGAGCAAATGAAAGGTTGCTATCATAAGAGGCTGCTATCCTGTGGAAGCCCCTGTATCATTGACAAGCAGAGGAAAGTCCCGACATGAAGAGCTGGTGGATTGTACAAAGTTTTGAAACATACTGAAGAACCAAATGACAGCATTAAAAAAAGGCTATTAAGGTTAATCTTTAACATTCCTGTTCTAAATGAAAATATTTCCAATACTAGTGAACTGCAATTTCCACTTGTATATATAAAACATTCCTTTTGTGTGGACATGTTCTACGTGATAGCTTGGCAGAAACCAAGAGATACAGACACTGATCTTAGCTTCACCACTGATCTGCCCCATGACCCTGGATAAATCATTCCACTGTTCTGTTTCTCTTCTTAGTTATGCCTGTCTTGCTTCTTTAGAGCACAAGTTCTTCATATAAGGAGCCAACCACTAGTTACTACTTTTGTCTAACGTGTCAAGGCTCTGGTCTCAGATGAAGCCCCTAGGTACTCATAAAAATGGTGGTGAAGAACAGATGGTACTGACATTCACAAACCTCATTCCATCCTGAGAAATACACTGACATCATCATAGCTACACCTGCAATATTTTGTCGTAGATTTTGGCTGTGAGTTAGGGGCTAGAGATGCAATCATGACTTGATAGGGGTACAGGTAAGAAAACAGACCTCTGTAGTCATGGCTGCTCACTGCTGGAAGTTTAATTTATGTTAAAAAATTCAGTTATTTTCTATATTGTAAGTATCAGACTAAGACCACAAACTCAGACAGAATAGCCAAAGGAAATTGCATCACCAATCCAGGCTAAATTGAGATGAGCCTTTCTTTGTCTTTGACTCCTTTCCTTAAACACAAATAAAGAACAATGTGCTACTAACACCAGAATAAGGCATAACTGCTAGTTAGGGCATTCCTGATGTGAATTTGAACCCCTCCAGCCAAGTAGATGCCACATCTCACTTCAGAAGAGTACTCAAATGGTCAGTGTACTTCATACAAGACTGGACAAGCATCTGCCTCCCCTTGAGGCTGGATTTCTTGGAGGGTTGACCTTGCTCTGCTACTTTGGGTCTCAAGGTCATGAGATTTAAATCCTGCTCTGAATTAGGAACTCCATTAGGCACAAAGACTCCCAGGAAGGGCACAACTCCAAAGGGCTCTCTCTAGCACCTCCTAAATTTTCCTTACCCATTATGCTGGCTGCTGTGACTCCTACTCCAAGCTGCTTCAAATCAGCTGACTTGGCTGAATCCCTCTGCACTCTCATCTCAGCAGGAAGACATGCTCAGGCATAGCCTGATACATAAGTGATATATAAGGTGATATAGGGTGATACACTGATGATATATAAGGAACAATGTAAGAAAGTCAATCCTGCCCTCCAGCATGGGGATGGCCAATCTGTGGCACTTGAGCTTCATGATGCTGGTAAGCAGATTCTAACTCCCACACTAAAACTGCATTACATGTCTTGTACCAAGACTGTGCTAGTGGAAAACCTTCTGGGTAATTCAGATCTCCAGCTGCAGGACACTGTAAGTCAGAAAAAACTGCCAGAAATGGTATTCTAGGACTGCACTGGGATGCAGTTGTGTGCTCACTCCAATCCTATGAGGTACTAGAGAACCAAAATCCCTCTGGGCTGTTTCCATCTCCTTACACCTGCAAACTTCTGCCTGTGTCTCCAAGGTATGTACCTGCCCTGTGTTTCTTGGCTGTAGGAAAATTTTGACATAAACCAGAGGAGGATTGACCACTTCCTCACTGTTGCTACTGTCTTCACCAGAGATACCATATGCCTCCAACACAAGAGTTTTGGTTCTCTAGGAGCTTCAGAGTGATGGAAAGCTGTCCTAAAGAATCTAGATAATAAGTACTCTGAATGGCTAGGACAGATTAGTTATCAGAATTCTGTGTCATTTTTGAGTTAAGCCACATAATAACTGAATCTAGTGGCAGTTTCGGTAAACAGGCTTTATTAAAGAAATTACTACCACCCTCCTCCTCCCCCCACACACTCCGAAGTACTGAATAAAGCTAAGACTGCAAGACCTAAAAGACTTAACAGTTTTCATCCTTTACTCCCTTTACCCGTCCTCCTTCTTCTAAAGAAATTTTGACCTAACGTGACTCCTAGAAGTTACCTGCTGGGCACATCAGAAATGTATCAGTAACTAGAGAATGAGGAATATATCTCAGACTATGGAACAGAAACCAAATGAAAGCTTTACCATTAGGAATATTAATGTCAGTGCTGTCTGAGTTAAGACAGTTACAGACTAGAAGACTCAGTTGCTGCTCTTAGTTTGCATATGCAGGAATACCAGCAATTCATTCTGTGAAAAACAGTACTTCAGCTGGTAGAGTTGGAAGGGAAGAGCGAGAGAAATTGAGGCCTTTTTTCTGAGATTACATGTCTAAGGTCTAGAAAAACCCTACTACTTTCCCCCTCCGCCTTTTCCTCCCCCTGTAAAAAACAAATAAAATGAAACAGAAGGAAAAATGCTCCACCAACAACATAGCTACATGACAGTGATGTGTATAATGATCTCTGGCAGCCTAAGATAAGATCACAGCCCTTGGGACTGGTGGAGCCTGGAGCTAACAGACCCCTGCTTTGGGAAAAAACTAGAAGTGTACAGGAAGAAAAAGTTCAGTTCTCATATTAAAAAGAAAGGAGAGGTATGTTGCTAAATCTATTCCCTCTGAAGAAACCTTTGAAAACATAAATGAATGAAAACATCTGAGTCATTTCTGCATCCATGAGTGTGTGATCCTTCTACTCTCACCAGGAACAACAGGGAGGGCTGCTCTACTCCCAGTTTGCCTGTTTTTTCAGTACAAGTCATTATGCAAGTGTCATTTGCCTGTTGAAGTCACTTTCAGGGTTTTTTTTTAATGCAAACTTGTGCCTAAATTTTAAATTGAGCATATAATGAATTTGCTTCATCTAAATTACTGCTGTCACTATCCTACCCCCAAACCTCCCTCAGATATTGGGAACACACCTCTTTATTCTCTTTGGAACAACTATAAGGTAACTGAATAATAATAATACTAAAAAAATCAGATCTGTTCCCAGGAAAGATCCAGAAACTCCTCAAAGTCCAAAAGTGGCTCTGTTGTTTCTGTTGATTTTAGATAGAAGGTGTGAAATACAACAACTAAATGACAGTACAACTGAAAAATCAAGTTATTTATTTTTTTTTTCAGTTGGATCAGTTTTTCTAAATAATTTCTTGTTTATCTGAATTAGTGTTTGGACTAATGCAGTGAAAGGCAAGAGCAGGATGGGAAAAACTGTCTTTTTCTGGGGTTTTTATTTAAGCACATGTCAAACCTGGCTGCTGCTGAATCCTAAGCTCTTGCAAAATCCAGCCCTTTCACTGGGTGCTAAACAAAGACAAGCTATGCTTCTGGTTAGCTTAAAAGCCTGGTACCAGAAAAATCACAGGGTTGGCAGCCCCATACATGCTTGAACAGGGGAAAGTGCACTATAATCAAATGCTGAGTGGGTGGAAAGGGCAGGGAGCAGTGGTTCTGTGAATCACTTCCTCCCCCAAGGCCTTGCTGTCATTAGGAGTACAGGTGTGTGGTTTTAAAAACACATGTTGTCCATACTAATACTTTAACAGCAAAGTCCAAGCAGTAGCAGTTTTAACAGGCATTTACTGGTCAAGATAAACCCTAAGCTCCCCCCCTCTGGGTTATCGCAGTCCACTAACATGTTAGAACTGTAGCTGCCTAGCCCAAGAAATGATTTTAACACGAGTTAAAAATAAAGTCCTTTTTGTGCATGCATGGCTTAAGAAAGGAGAGTCCAAATCCCTTCTTCCAGCAAGGAGAACAGAAAGAAGCAGAATAAAGAGAGGATTGGAAGCAGCATATGTGCTCTGTCCTCCCTGTTTTCTTTCCAAGCTTTTATTTCACTTTACCTACTGAGTGCGCCACTCTATGCCCACAATTTTATATTACCATTCAAATCTGGCCCACATACTGAACAGGGTCAAAGCATGCATTTCTGCTGCCAAGTGCCCACTGGTACAGGAACAGGCAAATGTTTTGCAAAGCAAACACTTCTAAATACAGCAGTTGTTATTGACTCCAAATCTGTCATCTCTTTAAAAGCATTAGAAACAGAGGATAAGGAAGATGCTCTTCAGTCCATCCAGCTTTGCCAAGAAAAACTCCCTGGCAATTTCTGAGGTGTAAGATGAGGCAGAATTTACCCCAGAAGCAAGAAAACAAAGTTTATGTCCATTGCTGTGTGACTGTATTTACACTAATACTGAATTTGGAGCTCAATGTCTGGTGCTAATCACTCATTCTGAGTCAATTTGGACGTACCTCTCTAGAGGCAAGAAGCCTAAACTGAAACTCTGTAGGAAATAAAATGTCATTTAACTGGAGCGAGAAAAGAATCTTGTGAAAGTAAGAGAATTCAAGGGGCACTCCTTTCTGCTGTCATTTGTCATGTATGACACAGGAATGTTGACATCATCCTCTGATAAATGACAGTGGCACCTGCATCAGAGAGATATTCTTCAGCAAAACTGAAGTTTGAAAATCCTGCAGCAGGGCACTACTAGTAGGTTCCAGGAGCTTGCAAGAAAGGAAAGATAGATGATGGTAATTTTCTTCCAAAGAGAAACATAAGACTTTTTAAAAACCATTCTTTTTTGCTTCCCCTTCTGCTCCCTCTGGGTTTTGGGAAATGATTCTGTTTTCTAAATCTAATAGTGGCTTAGACACAAGCTATATGTTATCCAACAGCTAACCTGTGGCATTCACATCAGAGCCCATCCTCGGGGATAAGCGTCAAGCAGAAAGCCCAAGAAGACATACCTAGGAAAAGAGCTTCGAAGAGGCTGGTCTGGCCTTCTACTGTCCCAGGCCAGTTAGAAATGTCAATGAGCAGTCTGTTCTAGCACCTTTGCACCCACAACCTGTAATGTAGAGACTTTTCCCTCTTTGAAAGAGCAGGAATACGTCTCCATTCCACTCCTGCTATAGAGTTGTGGGGTGGATTTGTGGCAAAAGAAGATTCTTAGCAACCTTTACAGAGCCACGCAAAGTCTGCTATGGTGTGGCTTGACATCAGCAGGAACAGGTAACTAAAGAAATCTTTTTACCACATCCTCTTAAGAAAAAGACATCATAAGTTTTCTGTTTTGGAAAGCTGAGGACCTATGGATTAACTGTGTTTGTGATGGAAAGTCCTGCTACTCTTAAAAATGAAAAGCAAATAGATGTGCTTTCTCCATCAGATTTTTCCACTTGGTTGGCTCCTGGAATTTATACGCAGCTCGATTTTTCTTCTAATTGTATGATTTATTTATCCCAGAAATAAGGAAAAGGATGCATTTGATTTGGAACAGCAGGCTTGGAAGGTTAGTACTTAAACTCTGTGGCCATGGTAGCTTGGTCCATCCTCAAGAAATACGTGTTTTGTGCCAAGGGCCTCCCTAGTTACTGGATAGTTCCAGTTTGTGCTAACTTGCTAACTACTGTCTGGTTTATTTATCATTTGCCATGTGCAGGGATCACTGTGCAGTGATATGGACTAATAGCCCAGCAATATGCCAAGACATATCCTTTTCATCCTGCACAGCCAGCACTGTCTTCCAGACCTCTTAGTGCATAAGGGAGGCTGGAATCTGGATGAAGAACAGATGGTTTAAAACACACCCTGACAAGCCAATACTGGCTGAAAGGAGAAAACACTGGAAGAATGAAACAGTACACAGGCTCACCTTCACTTGCAGGGCTCTTTATCCAGGATATTTAAAATATGCTGCTTTTGGCTCTCACTGAATCCACCTTTGGTACTGAGCACTGGAGCAGAAGGAGTCTCCTTACTCTTGATTCTCCTGCTGGGATAACAACCCCACAGTCTTGTCTTTGGTATTTTCAGGTTGGTTTACAGTAACCTGGGCTATGTAACACATTCACCAGGAAAATACACTTTGGTCTTCTAACCCAGAGAAGCCAAAGAGAGCGTATCATATTGATACGCTCTTCAGACTGCTTTGGATGAGACTTCTTAATTACACTGCAGCCTCGTGACTGGTAAGTCCCAACCAGCTATGCTGAGTGCCTTCTCCCTCTGAAAGCCCAAGACTTGCTTCTGCATCATACTGAAAGGGAATGATAAACCCAGGTGCTGATCCCTTGACTTGATGGGGTTAGGTCAGCCTCTTTTGAAAAGGCTGCTCATATAGCGGAAAATATAGCTCAAACAGGCAATTTATTTTGTCTCATCATGTCACACATGTATGGCTATTGTCATCACAGAAGACAGTGACACAATTTTCATACTAAAGCATATACCATATTTTAAGTGCTTAGGCTTGGATGAACAACTTTCAGCAGCCTGTTCTTCAGAAGAAAACAGTAACTTCAGGGACTGAGGGAGAATGTGAACTTTTATGAAGGAGCAGGAGATGGGGGAATTGGTTTTCATTGCGCACATTTTCTTCAACAAAATATGGACATTTATTATCTTCACAGGCTTGATGCTCCTAACAGCTTTTCTGTAGCAACCTATTACTTGATTATTTTATACTGTTTAGAGCACAGCAATGGTGACATAGTTTTGTTGTAAGGAAGATAAATATCATCTGAGAATGTCAGAAGGCACCACATCACCACTTAAGTGAAATGATTTCAAAATACCCTAATGAAAAGTATTCTGGGCTGGTTGCAGGAAAATACACATACACTTCTGATTTTGATTAAAATACAAGTTATTGAAATGCTTAGTTCAGTCCAAGACTAGAATCAAATGTTCAGGCCCATAGATTGAAACACAGAATAAGGGGAAAAAAAATCCTCCTAGGACTGTCCATATCCTCTGTGCAGTGGCCAGACAATGATCTAATAACATCAGTGACTTTAGGGATATTTGTTTATCTACTCTGAGCCCAGTTAAGTGACTCAGTGGTAACACAGCGTTTCACTGATGTTCTGTTGGACCAAGCCATGTTGTACTAGTAACTTTATCCTAAAAGAGGCTATTCATAGTAGGAATTCAGAAATGCTGCAAAAGTGGTAATTTGAAGACTGCTGCAAACACATTTGTGAATACAAATGAGGCAACCACAAGTCTTCATATTTTATCTATGTAAATGGGAGTATAAAATGGCAGGGCAGGAGTCCTGAGCATTTCTCCCAGAGTGGTGATGCTAGACTGCATCTTCATCCAGGCAATGGAGCATCTCTTAATAGTTTTGATTATTAGACTCCTGCCTATTAGGAGTGCAGAATCAGGCCCTTAGCACTGACAAAATTGTGCCCTCAATCATTTCTGACCTCTTGTTTGAAAGTATGTTTAAGATGCAAGTGCAAAATATGAAAGATTGAGGAGATTGGAGTTACAGGGAGGAAATCTGAATGAAAATATGTTATAAATACAAGCTGGTTCACATAAGAAGATTAAGTATAGAAGACAGCTTTCTTGTAAGGTCCAGCTGTTTCTCCTAAATATTTCCAGCAAATGCATATATGTATAGTTTCAGAAATGTACCGAGAGGGAATATTAGTACTTCACTTAAAAAGCTCTGTAAGATTGCTAGTGGTTTTGAAGTTGTAGCGTGGAGATGTGTGAGGATAGGACAGGAGTTATTTCGACAATACTAAATAGCTCTCCCACTGCTTTACTGTGGATTGATCCATTTTCACCCTTTCTTACCTTTCTGCAGTCACACACAGATGTAAAACAGATTAAGGCTCTGTGGAAGTAAAATAAAACAAAATAAAAAAGACACCTAGGAATTTTTTGACTTCCCCTACAATCAAATGCAGGGAGAGGTGAATAAAGCCACACCAGACACAGTAACAAAACGACAAAGGTCCTGACTGACAGTTTATTGAGATGACAACTCGGTGAGTTTTTAGACATCTCTGGCATGAAGAATATTTTTGCCTTTCCACAAGTTAAAACATATGTAGGATCAAGATGACTGCCTGCCTATCTGTTGAAGCTTGTTTCTTCCTATTACCTTTCTCTAACAGCTTTACCTGACTGAAAAATATTCTCTCTGCATTTTAATGCACTTTGGAACAACAGTTGACAATGCTTGAAAAGAAAACAAAGCAAAATAACAAACCATTATCAAGATATTATTTATGCAGGATCCAAAAGCTGAGAAACATCACTAACAAGTCACTTAAATTTCCAGCCACAGATCTCAAGCATGGAAAAGCATCATTATCCATACCTGGCTTCTGGGGAAATAGTGCAAGAGAGCAACTGCATGGTCACAGTGAGATGGGTTTGATTGCTGCCTCTTGCAGCAATTCTTACCAGTGCAAAGTGAAAGTGAGAGACTTTCACTCTGCCTTGGCAGCACTTTACACTCTATACTGTTTGGTGCAGAGCTCTGATCCCTGGGCTCTTACCTTCTCAGTCTTTGACCCGTGGCACCAGGTCTTTTGCCCCCAGCCCTGACTACTGTTGACTGGACCTCACTGCACGTAGTATCTAGGCTCTGGAATGTCTCAGATTTAGCTTCAGACACAATAAGGATTAGAAATTACAGCACATGGTGGCAATAAAAGAGATGGGTTGCCCCCTTTGACTATCCATCACTGTTTCCCATGTCTCTGGGCAAAAGCAAAGCTAAGCTTTCTTAGCAGCCCAAAGGCAAAAATAGGTTGCATGTATTTTTAAATGTTATTCTTTCCTACTTTTAAGCTAATAAAAGTCAGAAAATAGAGAAAGCATTGATTTTATACTTTTCAAAGTCACTAGTATGAAAGCCTCCCTACAATTTATATTTTCAAATGATAAAATATTGAAGCAGAGTAAAGTAGTTAAAATAACACTTTTCACCTCAGAGTGTTAAAAAATGAAACATTTCTATTATGAGAAGATTTTTTTTATCTCTTTTTTATTTATAGTAAGTTCAGGCACAAAGCAATTATAAAAGCTGCTGCATAGTCATATGGCAAGTGATAATCAGTGAGGTTATCATAGAATCAACAGGGGTTAGGAAAGACCTTTAAGATCATCAAGTCCAACCATTATATATTTGCTGTGAAGTTTGGAATGTGAAACTGATTGCAAACTGGATGGTTTTGAAATTAAGAGAATACTTATACTGAAGCTGATCCTGTCATATGATCATAAGCTCCCAGAGATGCCAAACAGAATTTAAAACAAACAATTTCTGTGACAATAACACCAAAAGTCAGAAAGATATTGGATATTTCTAGGAGTTCTGATTAGTGTCTTCTTGGCCAGCTCCAGGAATTTGTCAGGGATTGTTGACTGCTGAAGGCACAATTGTCATTAGCTTGAGATAAAAGATCTCAAGGTGATGGCTGTAGATGGGGCAAGGAGAGAGCTCTGAGTTACAGATACATATGTCTAGTAATTTATTATTATTAAATTTTAGAAAAGCCCTGAATACATACACAGATACACACAAACACTCATGCACAAAAGCTCACATTTTAGAACAAGGCTTCCCTGACAGCATTTGTTGTACTTTGATGTCAGTCTAAGGAAATATGTTGGCAGCTCCTCCGCACAAAAATCCGTTTTCCACAAACAGCATATTCTGCCAACATAAAATTCATCAACCAGCCATACAAAGGACACAGGGCCAAGGGGCTTGACTGACACACCAAAAACCTCAAAACACATGTCTGAGCTGCCACATGACTTGTATAACACTATTCATGTACAGCATGAAACTGGAGTTCTGTAAGTGGCATCTCCATGATATTTTGCAACATCCTGTCAACTGATTGCAGGGAAACAATAACGGATATTAAAAGTGGTTTGACCACTGCAATGACAGAGACCCTCTAATTACTTTTTTTAATTTGCTCTTTTAAAAGGGGCAGACGGTGAATGGAGGGGAAGTCAGTCACACTGTTCATTCAGCACTGTACTTGAGCCATACATCTTGGTAAAGAAAAAAAGTACATTGTATCTCAGTTTCTTCTCAGTGGAAATGAGGTGCTGCTGAAGTCATGCAGTTGCTGACTTAAGGCCACAGGTGACCTCCAAAATTGAGATAATTCAAAGGAAATATTTTAATTTTATAAGGAAAAAGGGCCATGGTGGGGAAATACAACAATAAAGGAGAAAAAAAAAAAAAGATTTAATTGGTTCTCAAGGATTGAAATGGAAAGACAAATCTCATATGAAAGCCAAACGGATTTGTGAAAGAGATAAGAATTAGAAACATCTTCTATTCTCAATTTGTTCTATTTTTATCCCACTTTTTAACACTGGAAGAACAATTTAGAAATTGTTCATGAAATTAATACTGATAAGCACTAAGTTGTTTTATCATTTGTCCTGATTGGTAGTTCCTGAGAAGGCAGCAATTTTTACAGTACTGCAAATAAACCTACAACAGCTCAAAACTCAGATTCTAAAAACTGCAGGAAAGGGGAATTCAGGTATTTCCAAATCTCAGTTTTAGAATAAAACTTTTTGGTGGCTTTCTGAATAATGTAAGACTGAAAGTAGGCAAATTCCATCTGTGGTTCATCTAAGCAGGAGCAAACATGCAGTAACAATGTACTTTAAGGAAAAAAGTGTTGGGTAATTTAATGTGAGATCTATGATATTTTATAGACAGCAAATGTTTTTGTGAAAATGCCTTTTTTTCTTAACCAGAAAAATCCATCTAAGTTGAACAGGGAGAATATTTATCTTTTAAATAACAATGTAAGATTCCCACAGAACACTTCTGGCTTATTAATGCATAGCTGCTCCACCTCCCAACACAAAAAAATACATTGTGCCTTGGATAAGCACCCTCCTTGCACAATGGTTGTGCTTCCTTGTCCAAAGCCAGGTTATCTCCACGGATTTTTGTGCTGGAGATTAATGCAGCCTGAAACCATCAGCACCCAGTCCAGGTCTTAACACTCACTGTGCCCCTGTCGGTCAGCATCATACATGGGCAGTAGATCCACATAACTAGGAACTTGCAGCTTCTGACCTGTAGTAATCTGCCTCCTTGGAAATTAATATTAGACTGTTGGGAACTGTGGGGCAGTACCTACCTGGCCCAAGGGGAACTTGTTCTTCTTGCAGCAGGCTGCTTCTTCTTCTTCTTCCACTTCTTCCACTGCTGCTTCTTGGGAGACTACGCTATTGAAAGCTACAGCAATTCCTGTGACAGTATTTCAGGGGTAAATTCTCTTTTGATATTGCTGAAAAATCCTTGCCAAGCTGACACTACATATTAAAGGGTTCACCGTTAACAGAAGGCAGAAATTAAATTGAATAGGATATTAATACCTTGTAGTTGAGGAAATGATATTTCCTTTTGATTTTACTTTTTCTTTGTGAATTAGCCAAAACCTGCAGCCCCTGCATAAACTAAACCAGCTCACCAGGTTCTTCACAAAGAAACAGCAGCAGCCCTCCTTCCCCAGAGCACACAGCAACAGCCTCCAATGCCTTCCCTGCTAAAAATTCTCTTCAGAAACCTGGCAAGTTTAAAATAATCAGGTCTACTTCATTTCACATCCCCTCCAGATCTTTTATCCATCCTATTAGTTTCCACAGCAGCGAATATTAGTTGGCTTGTGATTAACTCATCTGAACAACCCACAGATGTGAAGAGAAGGTTTAAAATATGAAAAAGGTTTTTCACGGTCAAATTTAATTCTGTTTCTTTCTGCTGTGCACTAAGATCTCTTATTTTCCCGCTCTTTTTCATTTTTACAGAGAATATTTGAGTGCATGGATCCAAAAAATGTGAATAAGTGCTGCCTGGGCTAAGACAGTTGGAAAGATATAGCCCCTTTGATCTCTCCTCTGCGTTTTGAAGGGGTCCGGACTGAAACACCTGGGGGTGTTAAACACCACCACAAACTCAGTGACAAAATGGTTTCCAAACAGATTAAAACTGTTTGCTGTTGCATGACATACTCTGATGGGTTGAGGACACTTTGCTTACACAAGAAACTCTTATTGACCCACTGTGACTTACTAATACTTCATGCTCTGGAGTGTGAACTGTCTATTGCACATGGCTGATGAGGGATGTATATTTGTATTTATGCTCCATCCCTAGAATTGTATACCTCATCCCAGACAGCGTTCAAGGCCAGGTTGGATGCGGCTTGGAGCAACCTGGTCTAGTGGAAGGTGTCCCTGCCTGTGGAAAGGGGGTAAAACTAGACGATTTTTAAGGTCCCTGCCACCTCAAACCATTCTGTGAATCTATGATTCGTTAAGGTTCACACAGGGTAAAATGTGTTACTGTCTTTCAAAAAAGGATCCATCACACTTTACTAAGCCAGATGATAAAGATAAGAAACCACCTGTATCAAGGTAAGAAATACTATTTTCACAGCTACTGAAATTGCCTCTTTACCTTCAATGATAAACAAATTGGGTACTGCAGGCAAAAGGAGGTTGCAAACCTACATTTATAGAGTGGCTCCAGTCCCATGCACTGTTCCTGCATTCCTGTAAAGTACCTTCTTATGGCTCCATCCTTCTGGCGTCTCCATCTCCTGCGATGTGCAACTCCATGTGTAGGACATGGGTCCATGGCATGGACCAGGCTCTTCTTTCCCTTCTTTACAGCAGCTTACAGGAGACAGTAAGGGCTGACTGCTATCCCTTTGTCGAACAAGTTTCAGGACAGCCGTTTTGGTTGTGTCTAGGGAGATCCATTACATGATGGAAAAGCCACTTTGGGAACAATGTTCCAACATACCTCTATTAACTGGATCCTTGCTAAAATCCATATATTGGCATGAGAGTTACGTGCATAGATACACATATTTAACAGAAACCCATCTGTATGTATGGCCTTTAGGGATGACTTTTTAGAAGCATTAGGTTTCAGTATTCATACATTATCCAGGCTCAGTTCAATTCAGCTTTCAGAGTGCTGGTGTGGTGCAAATTAGTTGGTTTGCATGCCAGCAGCCATCGTTAGTGTAACAGCAGAGCCAAATTGGGGAAACATTAAGAAGCACGTTTTGTGTACATAATTGTATGTTTACAAATGAGGCATGTGAGTATTTTATAGTCAGTCCTGTGTAACATGGAGATGGAAGTCATAAGAATAAGAAAATCTGGCATCTTAGTATGAAGCTCTGGCCAAAACCATCATTTAATCCAGACAAGGAAAAAGATCGATCAATTATGCCAATAAGTTTGAAACAGCACTATAAAAAGTGACACGGCATAGGTTTGTGGTTCCCAGCTAATGGAACTAAAACCTAGCATCAGATGGTTTGTATTTTACATTATTGTCAAACAAAAATAAATCATCAAAAACATGGCAGAATCAAGCTTAACTGGCAGGACACACCATTAGAAAAAAAGCAGCTAGTGGTTAAAGTGAAAATTAAGAAGTGCTGTTCATTCTCCCAGAAATGCCAGGGCTAACCAGAAGAAGCAGCTCTCATTAGAAGCTTTACAGTTGATTCTTATTTCTTCTGCAAGCAAAAGACTGCTAGGCCACAGCTGATTTCTGTTCCAGTGAGATTTTCTTCCTGATACTCAGAGATTAGCATATTCAGTACGTTATGTACTGTATTTACTTAACTATTGCATTATGGCACAGTTAAAATTTTGTTGTCATTTCTATTGTAATCCCCAGTTTCAGAGCCCAGAGTTGTGATTAAAGATCATCTCCAGATGACTATCTTTACCGGGGTCAGAAAAAGGGGTGATTATGTATTTATTTTTAAAACATATTTCAGATTTCCAAAAGAAACAATAAGGTGCCAAAGACACAGCAGTCTAATCAATACATCAGTACTGGAAGGGAGCAGGTATTCTTCCAGGAAGAATTGATCCTTCAAATGTGAGAATTGAAAGGCAGATGCTCAAACAACTTCATCATTCTTTATGTTACCACCATACCCAAACATTCACGCATCATGACCTGGGGCCCAAAATTAGAAGCCTGCCTTAAAAATCATGGGACTTAAAGAATACAAATTTAGATATCATTTTATGTTCCTCCCATTTTTTGAAGCTATCAGTTTGAGTATTGCCACGTTTCTCTTGATCACTGCATGGTCTATGCATATGGTAACTAATGAATATGCTGTCCTTCGAATCTTGAATCTGGCAGATAGACCTACATAAATCAGTCAAGAATTATACTTCATTTCTAGCTACTCTACTTTTTTTTAATACCTGCCAGGAGAACAAAATTCATCAAACAATTTCTAGGCTTTATTTCCAAATGCTGCCATTTTCTTTCCACAAGCAGTCCTGACTGACTGCGCTGCGCTTTCTTCTGGGCTAGGAGGAGTTGAGATGTAGCACTTTCAGTGCAGACCTGGAGTCTTGCATAGCTGCTTGTCCCCTGGGCCCTGCAACGTTTGCTGCACTTTATCAGATTAAAACAACAACTGGTCCATAGACTATGGGTTATTATCAGTGGGCTGCATTTGGCTTCAACCATGGGCTAATGCAGGGCGGTCAGGAAACCCAAGAAAATCTTTGGGGCAGGGCTTGACTAGCTGAGTTTTGTGCTAATCCCTCGCCTGATCCTAGCATCACAGGCCACCCACCTCCCTGAGTGTCCTTGGTTTCCTGGACAGTGCGTGATGATATAACAGTTCCTTGCTTTCATCTACTGCAAGGGGTTTCCTTGCTTGCATTGAAGGCCCATAATTATAGCAGCACTACTGCTGTGTCTTCAGCAGCAATTTGCTTGCAGCAGCTGAAGAAGAGTATTGGCTTGAAGCTTTTGCACTTGATCTCTTCCCATCTTTGCTACAGTTAGGATGGGGAATTAATTTTGATTTAAATAGCCACATAAAAAAAAATCAAACAAGTTTTACTTTAAATTGTTAGCACAGACAAATGCACTGCTCCAGCTGACTTGGCATGGTACAGGACATTCAGATATGTCTCAGGGCCAGATTCCCAAGTGCAGTCAGGTGTCTGAAAGAGCAAGAAAATGTCTATGTGCATTCAAAAAACCGTTAAAGTGACTACTTGAATCTTTAGACTCTTTAATTCTGGTCTATAGGATTCCAAATCTGAGTGACTCTCAGTGAGACTCAGGCTCTTAAGTTCCTTCATTGCTTTATTGAGAATAAGTCTAAAGGCCAGATTTTAAAAGTGTTTTAGAGTCTTAACTCTCATCTGGCCTTTAGCCGATAAGAACCTTTGGAACTTTTACCCACTCCCTCTTCTAACTAGAATGGAGAAATGGAGATGGTGGTGACATATTTTATAATGGAAAATTAGGTCCTGCTTAAATGGAACAGGACCCTAGATGAACACTGTGGTTGTCCAGCCTATAGACCTGCTTCACATACATCTTGGATGCTTGTGCATTGTCACTCAGAAAAATGAATAATGAAGTCCTTATTCATAACTGTTCTATAAAAGTTACTTCTTCAGAATATAAATAACATTTTTCTACTTGTAAAATTCATGGTGAAACAGGTTTTGTTTAAAAAAAATTTTCTCGGATTATGTCACAACCCAGATCTTTGTCATGAGGAAATTTTTATGCATAAATTACAATGTTCTGAAAATAGGTGGTTATAGTAGGAACAAAAACACATCCCGACCATTAACTGTAATAGCAGACAGGGGTAGTGTTGACACATACACACATATCATATTTATTGACAAGTTACAGCATTTACCAATTTCCAAAGTTCTGAAGTTGTAACGTCTGTACCATATGTGCAGCCAAAGGCTAAGGGCAATATTTCACCACTAAGGTAACATTCTTAACCCATGAATTTACCTAGCAGTAGATCTTCTCAAAAAATATATCATGTGGCAAGTTTATGTCAATGAGCAGTTCTTTCAATCCCCAAGATTACTGTAAATTTAATACACCGCAGCAGATGGAGGTAAAAATCTTTCACACACTGAAGCATCTCACCTTGCTAAAGTAAACACCTGCCTTGTTTTGATTAACAGAAAAGTGATTCAACCAATATAGAGCAAACTTGGCCATTCTCCACTCAACCACACACTTACAAATCTTCAGTTAGTTTATTCTTCCAATATATTATAGAACTATTAGTATTTGCTGCTCTGAAAAGTAGTTCTTTTGGCATCTTCATTTCCCAACCCTATTGTAAGACAAACACTGGCAGCTGACGGTAGTCAGGAACATTGCCATATGTTTCCTTAGAAATGGAATTCTGAAATATGGCTGTTATCTACCAATTGGCATATTTACTAATTACCGAAAGATTGCTCAAATACGCTGATTTCTCTCCCAGAGGAGAATCCCTCTTCAGAATTATCATCTAATGTATCAGGACCTCCTACTCACCACTTACCCACTCTGAGTTTCTGATTTAATAGTTAACACAAGGAATCAAACAGCTCTTCTAGGGAGCAAAGTCAAACTGTTCAAACGGTATATCTTTGATTGCTATTTTTTCCTGACAAGCAATGCAAACAGCACTCACAGAGTTAATATTTGAACGCCTTTTCTAATAAAACCAGCTTCCAGTTTTTCAGTCTTTTGTGCAAGTTTAATAAAATAAATTTTGAATATAAATGGAGTACATTCTATTTTTCTTGGCATGTCTCTGCCTTGCTATGTCCTTCTATTGCAGGCAGGATTCATGCCATAGGGAGAGCACTTTTCCACAGTCCATTGAAGTTGTGCCATAAGGGCTGGAGATGATTTGCTAAAATGCTCCAAAGGTATTCAAATTTCTTTAAAGAAGAAATTCAATTTATGTGCATTTATATTGCAGTGTCTGTCAGGAAGAAAGGTTATAATCACCAGCATATTTTAGATTTACATTTTCTTCTACACATGAGGTAATGGTATTAGAGTTAAACTATGAGGTTTAAAGTTGAATTCAATGTATGGTACTATTTTCATTGCTGCTAAAAGCATGTTTTTGAAGTTCTTGAGGAAAGCATATGTTAGCATATGTTACTGAAATATCAAGAACAGGATGCTGGGTGGCTTAGAGGATAAACCATTTGTCTTTCTTCTCTGCATTCTTATATAAGGTATGACTGGATTTCATGAGCAAAAAGAATAGAGGATTCTCAGCTCACAGATTAGTTTACATCATAAAGTTGCAGCACAGTTTTGTTATATAGAGCTCTCAGGCTCATTTTTGCATTAACATGCAAGTTAAATATGCCTTTAGTTGTACCATGGAGGAAGGGAAAAAGGGAGTTGGAATTTTGTGATACCACTTATGTAACTCTCAGAAGAACAAATACTCATCAAAAATTAAAAGGAAACCCTGTCTCAACCATGTTGCTGTGAGAAGTGCTTCGCCTCGTTTTTCTCTGAAAATTTACTTCATTTAAATTCCCTGTGATTGTATGAAATATTTAGATGTTGATATTTTCACTGAGTAGAAAACATTATCACAATTCTTATCAAGCTAGAACCCTTTTAAGTACATGTTAGAGTTATCTGATAATTAAATTGCCATGCTCATCTCATTTAGGACCCCACTAATTATAGTCCAAGTATTTCAGTGGTGTATATACTGCAACTGATTTTGGAACTGTAGCTGAATGTCCACTTTTAAATAAGCATTCATAGTTGACTTGTAGATTTATTTTATAATTTCACTGCTACCTCGGCTGTCTCTGTCAACAAGGGAGCATCAAAGCTATTATGATGGTTTTTGCACAGTGAGGTAATTGTATTTTAAGCCTACTTTTAAATGAATTCCCGATAGCTGTCCAACTTTGTAAACAGTCATTTAAGCAGCACTCTTTGTGGAAGCCTTCATGCACACACACACACATAAATTTCAACAGATAAAAACCCTGTTTCGTTTCTCATAGAGTGTTTATTTTTAATACTTTATAACTAGATACTGAGCCAGATAAGACAACAACAAGATATTTGCCTAATACTTGACTGGCCCTAGCTGAGACTGGGCATCAGTCCTGCAATAAGGTTCATGAGCTTAGACCGCCTCCATCCTGACTTTTCTGTGAACAAAGAGCATCATGATGCAGAAATACTTGGGAAAAAAAAAAGAAACCTCAAGAAAGGAGGTCTGTCATTTGTGTAACTGTCCATGGTCTATGTCTAAGCCTAATTCACAGTTGTTTCTTATCTTTGCCCTTCCTTCATAGACTTCTCCTGACTGCTAAATCTGATGCGAAACATTGCCATAATATGGAACACTTTGTGATGCCCTTTTTGAGATGCTATTGTGGACAGTTTTGTGTGGTGCTTAATATTATTGTTTGTGCAAACACATATGCACATGCAAGCATTTCCCTTTGTGAAGTATGGAAATTTCACCTGGATGCGTAAAGGTCCAGGCCAGACACAGAATATCAGCATCTCCTAAGGAAAATCAATCCCTTACCTTCTCATCAGGAAATGGCTAATCAATTGGTTAAGAGTTCTCCACTGATATGGAAGAGCCATGAAATGAACCTTTATTTTCAGTCTAAAGTCCTACCCCAATCATTCTTCATTACCATCTTCCCGCCAACTAAAAAAACCCAACAAAAGGTCGTCTGCAACATATGACTAATGGGGACACAAGCAATATGTAACAAGGCTGTTACTGAATAAATAATATAAAGGAAAAATAGTTAAAAAATAGGAAAAATAAAATTAGGGTGGTACTCTACACATTGGGCCATGTGACAAGGAGTTACTATAAACCAGACAACTAAAGCAACTGAAGTGAGCAGAACTACCTATAAATCAAGCTAGGAAATACAGGTATGTTTCCCCTATTACTTTGACAGTCTGAGCTTTGAATATACCTCAGTGTGCTTGGCTTTGGAAGGCTTGTTCTGAACATTTTGCTTTCTGTCCCTTTCTAACTGGAAGCAATAGTTCTGTAATGGATGTGTTATCGTGTTTTGAGGACCTGAGGACTCTTTCTTTCTTGACCACTCCTACTTTCCAGTTATTTTCCAGAGCAGCTCAAGACTGTTTTTCTTTTGCTTCTTCTCTGCAGTGAAACCAGCATCATTAAGGCAGTCAATAAACCACATCTTCCATAAAAGGCTTGCATAAAAACTAAGTATAAACTTCCAAAAGTGTTTGCTTAGGGTAAAATTTAAAGGAAAAAAAAATAAATCAATCACCAAATTGTTACCAGATTGCTACTTACACTTTTTCTCACTCATCTGAAGGCCATTTTTTTAGTATTGGAAAATGAAAACTTTGCACAAGACTTACCTGCTGAAGACTTGCCTGGGAACTCTTCCAATTTGTACTATATTTTGGTGCAACCAGCAGTGACAGGAGTATTAATGCACAATAGACAATAGCATTCTCACTAGGCTGCATTATCTGGGTGAGTTTTGTGCTTTTCCCATTGTTTTTAATAGTTGCTGGAAGATATTCCTCACACTAGAAATATTCAAAATGAATACACTGCCTGGATAATCTAGGCTTTCACACATATTCCAGTCTCCAGTCTATACAGTGCAATGTCAGCAGTCGTTAAAAAACCAAAACAGCTCAGTTGTTAATCGCAGTTCTTAATTCTATGTACAGTTTTTTTAAAGAATAATTGCAAAATCAATTTCCAGCAGCAACGAAGCCAACTTAAGGAGTTCCCGTCTCCCCCAAGCTGATCACTCCTGCCCTGGGCAACAGCATGTTTGTGAAAGTCATCTACATGGTGCTAAGGCCAAAGCTGCATCATGGAAATGAGTAAAGTTAAAAGCTCAAACATTTTGCCACCAAAGAAAACATACCGAGATCTAAATGTGAAACAAACTGATGCCCTACAGGCCTTGGTAACATCCGCAGTGATGTCACCAGCTTGTGATCAGTGGTGACCAGGTTTTCTGAAGGGATCCATATTAAAGGGGCTCAGCTGACGCAGGCAACAGTAAGACGCAGCTCTATGAACATACCACTGCGTAGAGGAGATTTGAAGCAGGAAAGCAAGGAAGCTTCAGACCATAATACAGAAGAGAAGTGAGAAAACAGAAAGGTTAGCATGGAAATACAGTATTAGATAACAGATGTAATTTATCAGGACTCTGGTGACCCTAGAATCTGATGCAGTTTTGAGCAAAATCAGGTTACTTCTTATCTTATTCACCGGCAATGACAACAAAGACAATCTATATTTCCATATTGTAACCAGAACTGCTGTTTTACCTGGTGCTAAATAATGAATACAAACAGCTGTAATCCCCTTCTAGACTTCTCCACATTCCTTCCTATGCATTGCCTGTAATGAGCATCTTTACTACTGTTAGAAATTAGGGCTTATTTTCAACTGATAAGCATGGAGATGCTTCTGAAACACAAGAAAGGAAAGAGTGGAGTGATGGGCCCCATGCCACTGCTACCCGAGACTTTTCCAATGAGATGTCTTTCATGAGAAACATCAACTGATAGAAAAAGGAGTGTTCTGCAGAAGCATATAGATTTTAAAGTAGAAGGACCCCAAACTTTCCAGGTTCACCACAGACCATCCGGTGGCTACAGGGCCTGGCACTGAGGAGATCCGTGCTCCAGGACAGCTCTACCACCCCTATTGCGTGTGAGGCAGGAAGGCCTTGGAGACAGTAGGGAACATGAAATTTTGGGCTCTTGCTCAATGCCATGTGCTAGAGAGGTCTCAAGGATATCTGTCAGTGTGTCCATCCTTCAGCTGGTTCAAATTCAGGAAACACATCCCAAAGGCAGCCATGAGCTAGGGGCTTCCTGCAGCTACAGAAAAGCCAAGAAGTGACTTGAAGATGGAATAGCTGAGCAGCCCCATTCATTTTGGGATGTTTTGTTGATCTTATTTCTGTGTAAGCTTATTTCTAACAGGAAATATCAATAACTCTACATTTATTTCCAGCAAGAAATAAAATCCCTAGTATGTTCCTGTTCCCTCCAGCTGCTGAAAGAGAAATCCACCAGGAGATAAGCTGTACCACTAGGAAAGGAAGGCTTCAGAGGCTCAGGAGGCTTTTAATGGTCTGGCTCACACTTAGAGCTTTTGGGATTCCATATGAGAATGTACATAACATAATGAAGCAACGTGCACGCTTTCTTTTGTTAAACAGGCGCAGTATTTCTAGAGGCAAAAAATCATACCCTTCCTTAACACTGGCACTGACGCCTACAGGAAATATGAAAGCTGAGAAGTTCAGTTTATGTTTAAGTTGGAGCCCTTCTCATCTTATTGCAGCATCTGATATTCAGATTCCTCAAAGTCTCCTGAGAGGTACTTTCTGATGCCCAGTTCCACCACTTTAAGCAGTAGTATCTCGCATCCAGCAATTATAACCTCCTGCCCTTCTGCTCTGCCATCTCTCCAGGCACAGTGCAGTCCACACTGAGCAGCAGTGGAGTATGCTCCTGCTTCTGAAAAGGCAATGTTGAGTGGGGATATATTATATTTCCTCACATTTGCATTTTCTGTGGTGTTACCCAGGACAGAATGTAGTTCCTTTACAGAGGCAAAGCAAATGAGGTTTTGAATTTATGATGATGATGCTGTATATATAAAGATGCAGCTTTGTACCTCGCTAAGGCTTTATAGGAGGGTTTGCTGACCTTAAACCTCTTGCAGGACACAGTCTGCAAGCTTCTCCCAAATTGAGAAGAAAGAGAAATTAGTAATAAATCTGCACGCTCATTTGCCATCTGAATCTAAAAGATCTAATTTTAGCAGCCCCAAATAGTTTATTAAAAGGAAATAAATTAAAAAAAAAAAAAAAAAAGACACATCTAAAATTCAAAATAGTCCTACACATTTGGAACTGTTGAAAGATATTACATGAGAAATCACAACCACAGTCAGTTCAGCGAGTAGCACAGACACTTGTCTGCACTGTTTCACTGCATCCCTGCATATGGTACTTCAAAAAGCATGGTAATTTACAAAAGTAATTTTGTAAAAGCTTCCATACATCTCCTGTTCAGAGAGATTTGGCTAGTATCTGTTGCTGGCTCTGAGTGTGCTTTTAGACATTAGATGGATGAGTGCAGGCTAGCAGGAGGAAAAAAAATGGAGAGGATAAATACTTGGCAGTTCTCTAACAACTTTCACTAGAGCATAGCAAAGTGATTTACAAACATCAATTAATTAAGCCTCAAAAAGCCCCAGCAAGATAGGTAAGTGTCATTACTCTCATTTCACTAATGTGGAAACTGAGACACAGGAAGAATAAGTCTTTCACACAAGGTCGCAAAGCAAGCAGCTAGCACAGCCAGGGACAGAAACCAAGAATGCTGACTTACCTTGCTCCTTTCCTACTAGATCATTATATCTCCCTTAAAACAGTTTAAAGCTTTTCTTGTACTTGATCTGAGCAAATGCAACATCCTGCACACCCACTGAAGTTTCCTTCAATGTCTGGAATCACAAATCGGAAGATGTCACCAGCGCCAGGCCACACATTACTCCCGCTGCATAACACATGAAGGTTCCCAGCTTCTTCATTCCCAGTTTTTATTACCCAGTCCCAGGCTGGTCATAGGGTAAAAGATTAGAGGTAGAATGGAAAAGGAAAACCACAACAACAGAAAAACCACCGAACCCCACAAAACATTCAGCCTTCAAGGCTGGAAGCATGACTGGTACTGATGGTTTTGTGCTCTGACCCTCAGGCATGCTACACTAGCCATAGTGTAGCGTTAGATCACTCAGACATGACAAGAAATATCACTTGCTTTTTATCGTGGTTCAGCTGAGGAAGTGGTCAGATTCACAGATGGCACTTTGCAGACTAGGCTGTCTAGGACAAACAAACTCATGCTGTACAGAATAAACACAATAATGGTCATGTTGATAGCATTAGGTAACACCATATGCTTGGAAAGCAGAGCACCTTTTTGTTTTTAAACAGCAATATCAAAAAACCCAAAACACCAAAAACTTTTGATGACTAGGGTTACTACTCAATACATTACCAGATATCACTTTAGAAGAATTTAGAATATCACTTAAAAAATGGGATAGTATCTAGAAATATATATTTGCAATATATGTGGTCAATATGGAAGCACCAGGACACAGAAACTATGTACACAACATTCTGAAAATCTGATCCCTGGTAACAGCAGAAAAAACCAGCTCTGAATAGGTTTGTTTCAGTTCTGAATACATGTGTTTATATGCACACATATATTGTATTTGTTTGTATGCATGCAATGACCCTTGACAGGCAAAGAGATAAAGGACAGCAAACCTTTGCTCTACACCTAATAATCCGCAAATTTGAATGAACTGGTAGCAGAAACAAGTGCCAAACCCTCTGAACTATCCATATTCATACAAAAGTGTTCTGCTTGGTGATAAAGTAAGGTAGCTGGTTGCTGAGATTTGGGAGCTCACTACAATAAAACCCAATAAAACATAAAACAACCCCATAACAGCCATGTAGCTACCTGCCAGGCAGTCATATGGTCAAAAGCAATTTGTTGTCCACTGACTGTAGATATCACAAAAAAGCCCATATTGCTTATTTAACCTTTTAAAATGGAAAACAGATCACTGAAGAAAGGAAAATACTTGCTGTTTGTATGTCCTGCTTTCCCATGGAGAGAACTGCAAGAACTGGCAGAGGAGAAGTACCTTCTTTCACTTGGGTCCATTGTTACAGCCAGATTTCCTTGCCAGAAAAAGTGGCTCTATTTTTTAATGATGAGAATTAGATAATGGGTGCCCTCATGCAGCTGCTTAGAGCATTGCTTGGATATTGGCTCTGGGAGCTGAACCTAAAATGTTGCTGAGTTATGTGCTCCTAGACCTCTTGTTAAGTGAGACCTTACAGAAGAATGGGACACAGTGTCTTCCTGTATCACCGCATGGACCACACTGCCTTACCCCACCCATGCCCTGGTTCACAGACGATCAACAGAAGACAGATGGGCAGAAGGAAGCCAACATTCCCATCCTTCCCTCTGTGCATCCTCAAGTCTAAAACCTACAGCCAACACCACGATCTAGCTGCAAACCCAAACTGCTAGACTAGTACCTGTATAATAAGAGAAATGTAAGAAACAACCAAAATTCAGGCAGATTACACATAGGATCATTTTTTCTATTTGTCCATTTATGTGTAAAATAATATCTTTAAAACTGTTTTTTTTTTAAAGGAATTGGATAATGTATTTATGTGCAAAAAAGGATATATGTGGTATGCTCAACTATTGCAAATAATTCTGGTGTGCTTCCAAAGAAACAGTTTCAATTTAAATTATTTATTCAAGATTTCATATTAAATCATATAATAAAATACCATTCCTACACAGAAAATAGATTTATTGCATACAGATGTTCTAAAAGCAAAACATCTGCACATGGAAAATCATCAATACCATGGTATTTTATCTACTTCATGCAGATAAGCAACCAAATAATTCCGTTCTGAAAAATACAGGGCAGAAATTTAATGCACCAAATATTGATGGGTTAAAAAAAATGTAGTAATTACAGAATTCTGTATCATTTCCATTTTGACATAGTATATTGGGTGTACGCACATGCCATCAGACCTCAAGTAGTGCTTTGTAGATTGATGAAGTCTGACTCAAACAATATGTCACAACAGGAGCCTGACAACTGAAAGCACGCTTAATGTAAACTTGTAAAGTCTTCTAAAAGAATGCTAGAGTTTTAGCCAGTTAATGATTTGAGCAGTAGGTTCTTTTTACTGCTACTGAAACGAAATACTTCAGTAAACCTCTTGCCATTTACAGATGTCCTCCTATATCAAAATCATGTACAACTTTTGCTTCTTCTATAAAATCAGATTAAATGAGCTGGATCTTTTATGCCTTACTAACTGGCTGCAATTAATAGACAGACATTATTGAACAGGACTTTTGAATAATTCACTCACTCCCCCCCCAGTCTTATCCGTTTCACTGTTTTCTGAGTAACCATGTAAGCCAGCCACCTAAGCAAACAACTCCATTTATTATTTTTGAAGGAAATGTTCATAACATCTTGTAACAAAGGTGCTTTTTGTTTCTATCTGGTTTCCAGACACTGAAGTCGCTGGGGACATTTATTAAAATTCATTCAGCTATTCTTTAGTATGGTGTTAATTCTGAATTTATGCTTCTGTTATAGCACTATACATAGTGCTCTATGACACTGATTTAGTACTTTATCCACATACAAGGTTGTTGGCTGCAAAAAATTCAAGGACTATTGAGGGTGGTTGAGTTGTGTTGAAAAAAACATCTTATAAAGCTAAAAAATTTGCCAAAGTTTGGGGAAAAGTATTCTTGTTTATTTTTAAATATATATTTAAACAGCAGTTTCCTTTAGAAAATAGTTATCTACAAGGATGGGTTTTGTACTGCAGGAAGGGATTTTAAAATTAAAAAAATTGTGCTACATTTTATCCTAAGATGCTGGCTTAAATGCTTGACAGATGCAGGTGCCCGACTCTGCAGCTTACACAACACATCTAATCTTCTGAGATAACATCAGAGAACAGTACTACCATCATTTTTATTTCATAAATTCTCTGACAACAAAAAAAGTACAAATGTGTATAATTTGAAGGAATAGGCAAATTGTGACACTTAGGCAGCTGTTACTACCTAAACAAGACACCATTCCAAAGCTGCAGCTGTCTGTCGGAAGGATGGATACAAAGGTATTAACATGGTTTAAGGTCAGTGTAGAAAAGACAGTGGAAAAGATGTCAATAACCCAGATATATTTGGCCAACCTTGAAGCAAGTCTTACTGGACAAGTTTCCCTAAGGAATATTTTACAGAGTCACCAAAGAGAGGGATGAGGAGAGTTGCTTCTTTCCTACTATATTTTTGAAAGGTATTGCATGTCAAGCCATTTAAGGGACATGCTTTCCAAACTGGGTCTTGGAACTGTTAGTGAAACAACCAGAATTATCAGTTCTTTACTTTTTTCACATGTCCAAAATAATACAAGTGGTCAGACTTTTCCTAAAAAAAAAAAAAAAAAAAAGGAAAGTCTCATACCAGAAACTGTTAATTTGTCAGCTGTATATTATCAGAGGCAGTTTCCACATGGCTCTCCAGACCTTTCAAACTGCATGGTACATCTGTCTCCCTGTAACAACATTTACAGATGCTCTCTCTGGCATGTGTAAGGTGCGTGGGCTTATGCTATTAGCATAGCAAGCTCTGTTTGAAATCTTGCCTGGCCTCTATATAAGAACACATGTAAAAAATAAATTAGCATTTTTTGTCTCCTTGTTTTGCAAGGCACCAAAGATATTAAGAATCAAACAAACATACAAAATACATATAGTAGTAAAAACGTTGAATACTCATATATTAAGAAACTGAGTAACAAGCAACACCACTACTGTATTGTACATAATTCAATAAAACCAATAGTTAAAGAAATTCAGGATTTTATTTTGCTGCATGGAATTATGAGTGCCTCGATGTTTTCAGATAAGACGCTTCGTCAGTGTTGCAGCTATTTAATAGTACTTGTTTCATTTAGGAACCAGCTTTTATCACAGCTGAAATCAGCTGGAAATTTGAAAGACAAATAAATATAAAGGTCTAGTTTTCAGATCTGTTGGGGATGTGATGTTCATTTGAGGACAGTGGAAGAAGTGCAGCACTTTTGCAGTTTTTTGTGATGCCTGTCCTGCTTTTTGAAACATGGATGGAGCTCCCAGCCCCTCACAAAGGCCAGATAAGCAGTGGCATGCTGTGCTGGAGCCATTTTATTCATTGCATTGTTACAACTGTTTTCACAAAGTGAAAGTAAATGCCTGAAAAGTTTTTGTTTTCCATTTTGTTGTCACTTTATTAAGCATGAATTGCTGCAATTAATACCAGGAGGCAGAAATAAATCTTTGCATGCCATTGTTGTGCGTTTTAAAGTTTCCATCAAATCATTCCAAGAAATCCTTTTTCTGTGTCCCCATGCACATTGATTTAAATGAATTCTAAAAAGTACTAGGTGTACAGAGCTCAAATGGAAGTGCTTGGGTATGAATTATCTCATTTACTGTCTCTTAGGACTTGTTGCCCACTATTAAAAGTGATGTCCCTTTATGTTGCTTTTTCCTCTTTATACACTCAGACATACCAGGCCAGTTTCTATACAAGTTAGAGAGTATTTTTGGATAAGCTGGGTTATGTGTTATGTCACTTGCATAAGAATAGGAGTTCCCATCACCAGGAAAGAAGCATAACGTACTCATTCCTGGAGACAAAATGTGCCATGTCCTCCATCCTTACAGCACTGAGAAGACATAGAAGAGTTACAAGGACATTTGCAAATCCAAGTCCCTTATTTTGTGCCATGTTGTATTACCTGAAGGCTGGTCATACAAGAAATCTTTTTGAAAGAGGATTCTGACCTTCATTTATTGTACAGACCTTCAGAAGCAAGAAAATGACAGAAAGGGTCATATCTGGTGAATGATGCTTTAAATTACAATTTTGTCAATGTATGCTTTGACATCAGAGGAATAGATGTTGTCTTCTTACAGAACATTTCTGTTTCATCAGAAAACAAATACTGCCAAGCATAGACCATACACGCAACTAAAGACCATTCCTAGGCCTGAAGAAGCATACCACAATTCCATTTGGTGAGGAGGGCTTGATGACTGGTCACAAATACTCTGATAGCTGGGCAGTGGTGTTAAGCAAACCTCAAGAAACCTCTGGTAGACCTTCTTCACACTTCTCTGGAAGACCATTCTGCATGCTGACACTCATGCTCAACTGTTATAATCCAAATTTAAACCCTACAACAAGATCCAAGGTTTGGAAATCTGAAAGCCTTATTCTATAATGTGTTTTAAACACTAACAAAAGTTTGGCTACAATCAGATTCTAAGAAGCCCAGCCCTTTCCTGGCTGTAAAACTGTTTTGTTGCAAACTGAGAAAGAATATTCAGTCTTTCAGTTATCATTATTATTACAGGAATAGAAAAAGCATCATCTTTCCGTCACAGATATGGTGAAGTTATTCATTTAATGTATGTGTACAACTACACACACTTGCACACATGTAAAAAAAAACAGATTAGAGTACATGTTTAAGCATGTAAGTACTTCTTCAGTAAAGTCAGAGGAATGTCAGTAAGCCCTACCTCAGCTGAAATAAACTGCCAAAATACAACATTTAACATACAGCTACAGAACTACTCCTCTTTTTTTGCCATATTCTGAAATCTTTCCCTAGCAGCCCATTACATTTCTCCTGCCTACCCTTCTTTCGGGTTTTGTTTTGTTGGGTTCTTTTGTTTGGTTTTGGTTTTTTTTGTTTGTTTGGTTGGTTAGTTTTTTTGTTGTTTGGTTTGGTGGGGTTTTTTTGCTTGGATATTTGTTTGTTGTATTTTTTATTCTGTCCATGTTCTTAAATTTGGCTAAGTCTTTCCAAGGGAAATGTAACAACACTGATTTTATTTAATGTTGTAAATCAGCATTCAAAAAACATTTTTCTTTTAAGCTCCTCTAGCTCCTATTTCAAACCTTTTTATGGCTATTACATTTTAATTGTTTTAGGAAAAGGGATGGAAGTAAAGTAGCAGAAACATAAGAAATTGCTAAGTTCAGCAGCACAATTAATGCAGTCATCATTGGCAGGTTGGAAGAAGACAATCAACAATCAATGGCTGGAAGGTGACCTGACATCACAGTTTTCTGCCATAGAAATCAATATTATTACCACAGACAGGCTAGTCTAGATATGTGATTCTTCATCTCACTGACTTTTATTCTTGTATAAATACTTTAAAAAAATAGCACAAGAAAAACACCTAGGGTTACTTTAAATTACATCCATATCATGCAATGATGAAAGTAGTTTCACTTTGGTAGAGTTTGCCCTTCTGCTCAACAGAAGATACTTGAAAAATTAAAAAAGAAACTTAATGAGTGTTATTTACACACTATGCAAGTTTGCATTATGGTGTTTTCACATTATTTATCCAGTTGATAGAGTCTAGCCTTACTAAAAAGGCAAATTATAAGAATTTCTTTTGCTTCCAACTGAAACTTCATGGAGCACTGATTCTATTTACTTTGTTATCTTAACAACAACAAAACCGTCCCAAAGCAAGTACCATTAGTCTAGAGTATTTTTTTTTTTCTTTAGAAGATACTGTATAATTCCTTTACAGACTATGTCTTATAAACATAGAAAAAAAAACCATAAGGAAGTCTTTATCCTCCATTCCTTTTTTCTGCTACAGACTGAAAAATTGTATAGTTGTTCTGAGATTGAATATAGTACCAAACTCTCAAAAACAATTGGTCTGGGATGTTGTTGACTGGTAATATTACTTATGTTTGGACCAAATTTAATCAGGAGTACACTGGATATTAATCAGGCTTGATTTAATATCCTTTATAAATACAGTTCTTTTTTTTTTCATATATCTAAGGTCTCTCATAGCATTAGCAACATCTTTTTCATTTCTACACCCAGACTAGCTTTGACAGAAGCCTGTGGGAGTCTTTCCATCAGCAAAGACAGAACTGTGATTTTCTTTCAAGTGCACTTCATTAAGACAGGATAAGAAAATCCCTTACAACTCTGAAAAAAAATCTCCAATAAGTTAGTAACTAGCTTCCATGCCAGCCACAATATTTTCCAGGTATGTCCCAAATAAAAGCAGTAAGATAAAATTCTTAAGATAGAATGTATTTGTAAGAAAGAGCAACACAGTGTTTAATTATATGAAATCGAATATTAGAATGGCAGTGCATGACCTCACAGTTTCTGCTTGAAAACATACTTTTAATTATCTGAACAAATGCATCTTAGTAGCTCCTTATGGTACACAGATTGCGAGACAGTTAGGCACCTTCTTCAAAGCCCTGAGCATGGGCAGACCCTGATCACAGACAGATTTGTGCCCAAGGCTGAGCTCTATGGTGCTAGGAGGTCTGAGAGGAGCAGCTCATTGCTTCCCCATGTGCAGATTACTTGGGGAATCTCAGACAGGTGGCATGAGTTGTGGAATTATTTTCAGATTTGTTTTGCGGTGGCTGTGTTTGTAACAAATACTGAAAATAGCATAATAACTACTGAAAGCATGCCCATGGCCCCCAGGGATAGACAAGCACATTTATAATCATATTACGATATGCTCTGGCCCTTAATTCAACAAGCTACACTAGTACACACTTATATACTTATATAAGGGTTTATGTAAGCACATGCTTAAGGATAAGCACATCACTAGATTTTTTGGAATAACCAGAATCTGGGATCAAGGCAGCAAAATAAATACTTTGGATGCATGATATCTTTAGGAGAAGGACAGCAAATCTCACACAGACTACCAAAAAAACCAACCCAGACAACAAACTTCCAGTTTACTAAACAAATGCCTGTTTCAAATTATGCACCAGTTCTATCAATCTCAAAGAGCTTTAGCTAAAAAAAAAAAAAAAAAAAAAAAAAAGAAAGAAAAAAGAGTTAAAAGCCAAACAGAATGGAAGTATACACCTAGCAACATTATTTGTCTTACAATAGTTACTGGTACTTTCCTTGGTCTCAAGAAAACAAACAACTCATATTCAAATGATTTGTTAGTGAAAGATTATAAAATATCTATTGAAAGTATGGAACATTTTTGCCTTTGATTAATAGGAGGGGTTTTTAATTACAAAGAAGGTTCATCATCAGGCTTTCCTGTTGCTGGAGTCTATTAAAGAACCTCAAAGCTGCTGAGCAGTGCACTTTTAACAGCCAATAAGCATATGCAAGACTAAGGCCTGTTTTTAAATGCACAGATGTAAGTTATCAAAAGTAACCATTCATTTTATGTCAGTTTTAATATTCTCAATGTGATATACTTTTGATGACTAAGTACTTGACTTGTATACTTAAAAGCGATAGCCTTTGACTCATGACACTCAACGTGAAGAATGGCAACTAGAGTTTCAGTTCATTTAAGCACATCAGTAGTTTTACCAACTTTGATTAAACTACTTATATGTTTAAAGTTGGGCAGATGCCTTAGCAATTAGCTGGATTGGGCACAAAACCCAGTAAGCATAGTTAAATTTCCTCACGTTTCATTATATAGGAATCAAGGCATAAAAATTTTTAATGAACATCAGAGAACTGTGTCAGCATTGTTCTAGGAGAACTACAGATTTTTACAGTTTAGATATGTTCTAATTTAAAGATTTCCACAATAGGGAATTAAAAAGACCTGAATTATAATTCCTTTAATGGCAGATCACTTGATAACACTGCCATCTCAAGCAGTTCTATTTTAAAATGCATGGTATTGCAGACACTTTCTGAAGGAAAAGTGTCTAACATTATCTTTTAACTTTGCCTAATTAGCTGAATACTGTGTTTTTTCACCCTGCAGCTCTTAAAAAGATGATCTAATTTCACAATGAACACTTAATGCCATTATATTTGGAAATAGTTGCATTTGCCAGTGCTTGTGCAATCACCATTCATTCTGCTTCACTCACCCCTTGCTTCTGTTTCCTTGGAAAGGATTCTCTACTTTCTGCCTAGATAAGCTCCTTCCATTAAAATAACTGTTTTGCTGATTCAAAAAAAAAGAAGTTAGAAAAGTTTCTCTCTGGATGTGTGCAGATATCCTCATAACTACACACTAGCTCCTTTTCAAAGGGAGGATGTTGGTCCTCCACATGTACATTCCAACTTTTCCATCCTTGGAAGCTCTTCAGCAGCATTGACATTCAGATTTAGAGGAGATTCCACACTCATCATGTGCCCCTCTGCAACTGTTGAATCACAGAATCACCCAGAACAAATAAGGTGGGAAGGGACCTCTGGAAATCACCTGGTCCAACCCCCTTTTCAAGCAGGACTATCTAGAGTAGGGTGCCCAGGACCAGGCTCGGTCAGCTTTTCAGTATCTCCAAGGATGGAGACTCCATATTCTCCTCATGTGACAAATACTCCAAAACCCTCATCATCTTTGTAGCTTTTTGCTGGACTTGCTCCAGTACATCCACATCTTTTGTACATCTATGTTTGTGCGCAGAGCTGGGCACACTACTCCAGATTTGGTCTCACCACTGCTGATCAAAAGGGGAACGCAAGTCCCTACCCTCCTTTGAGAAACAATTCTATCCTTCACAAAAGCCAGCACATCACCAAAGTTCCAGGCTGTGAGCGCACATTTCCTTCCAAGACCAGCTCCATTAGATGACTAACACTGAGTTCCTACAGCCCCTTTCTTAGCAGAGGTTACAGAAACTTCATAGAGCTTGTGCACAATGAATGGGAATTGCTTACGCAGTTTGCATGACTGGTCTATGCCACTCCAGCTGCGCTCATCTGACATGAATCAAGCCCCCACAGCAGGCCAGCAAAGGCTGTAGTGTCTGGGAATGGACAGGGAATGGAAATACACACCAAAGAGCAGTACCTTCTGTCATTGAAGCAGCTAGATGTTGAAGAGGAGGTCTCTCCACAGATTAAATCATTAGCGGTTTTGAGCAGGCTTTCTGAATTATGACAAACTTCACAAGATGTGCTTTTATTCCTCAAAAACCAGGAAGCTGATTTTGTAGATCTGGCAATACCGCTGCACATCTCTGAAAATACATCTGTAGTGACATGCACGACTGGGACTGCCTGAGATTAAATACTAATGTAATTGGTTAATCATGACTGCTATTTCACCAGGTAGGAGAATAAATACATTATACAGCAAAGGGAGACATTGCCTCAGCCTTTGGCTATTACTGAAGAGGGAAAGGAGTTTCTAGCTGGAGAAAGGGGCCCTCAGTACCTTTAAACTGCCCGAGACACGTCTGTATACATTTCAGACAAACATTTCTTTGAAGCCAGGCAATTGTTTTATCTTCCATTTTCATTTTCCGTTTGTTTGCTCAACCTCTGCAGCCCCTTTGTTGCCTGGTAATAGGTGAGATAGGCAAATATGGGTTTTGGGCACTAGAACGAAAGGGCCTTTCATGTTGTCGGCTCTGCAGAATGAGCAAGTGGTGTAAGCCCTCGCTGCAGTTTACATACTGTAGTGGCCTGCTATAGAAAATATGTAATTTGGTTTGCTTTGTTATTTGATAAATGGCAAAGAAAGCTTTGTAGCATGTTGACTGACCCTACTTGTAAGGTTGTAGGCCAGTCCTGGGGAGAGAGGACACAGCTGTCCACATGGTCCCAGCATGCCTTGAGATTGCCTGGGAGAAAGCAAGCTTTATTAGAGGTACAAAGAGCTTGTGCTAAAGAGCAGCAGCTCTTAATCAGGAAAATATATTGGGGGCATTTTTAACAGAAAGATATCGAGAAGTCTTAACGTGTAAGTTAGAACATAATGCACTATATAGAACAGTAAGTCATATATATAATACCTACTTATAAATCTACAGTCTAGCTCATCATGGATTGCTTATATTTTGACCCAGTCCTGCACACTCTTTTACCCATGACAGGCTTGTTCAAAACACAGGAGTTGTAAAACAGAATATTTAATTTATTTTAGATAAAAATATATTTGAGTGTAAGATGTGTACACTGGATTGTTACTTGTAGCAGCATTTAAGGAGGAATGTAGAAGCAGAGCGTGGAGAATCATGGAATCAACTTGGTTGGAAAAGACCTTTAAGATCATCAAGTCTAATCATTACCCCAGGACAGCCAAGGCCACCACTAAGCCATGTCAGTAAGCGCCTTGTCTACACGGTTTGTGAACACTTTCAGGGACAGTGACTCCACCATTTTCCTGAGCAGCCTGTTCCAATGCTTAATTATCCTCCCTGTAAAGAATTTTTTCGAGTATCCAATCTAAACCTCTCCTGGAGCAGCTTGAGGCCATTACCTCTTGTCCTATCACTTGTTACTTGGAAGAAGAGACTGACCCCCACTCACTATAACCTCCCTTCAGGTAACTGCAGGGAGCAGCAAGGTCCCCCCTGAGCCTTCTCTTCTCCAGACTAAACAACCCCAGTCTTCCCTCTGCTGATCTTCATAAGAAAAAGATACAAGTCAGCCTGTTCATATCAGCTGGTACTTCCAAGAGCCACTTGTGGCAGGCATTTATTATGAGAAGACTATGCCCATAGTTGTCTCAGAACAAGGAGAACTTCTGGACCCCAGCTGGTTGAAATATGTGGAGATTGAAAAGGAATATTAGTCAACAATTGCTATGCTTGCTATGTCCTCCCCCTGCTCCCAATGCCCTCACACACCTGTAAGGTCACAAATTGGGAACTTCCTTTAACAGGTCTGAATTTGCTGATATATATCAAAAAGAGCTTGTAAAACATAGCAAGGAAGAGGCTGCACAGGACCAGAGCACCGCAGCACTGCAAGCAGACTGAGTAGAAGCAATCTGAAACAGGATTGTCCACCTAGGACTGAAAAAAGACTTTGAATCAAAGTACAGTTACAGTACACGCTGTGGCAATTTTGTATATAGTGATTTTCCCCTGTGGAAGTATCTGGCTCACTGTAGTTCAAAGTCCTGTATTTCACATGTACAGTTACATCTGTCCTGCCACTGAGAATGCATCAAGGACCTGACCCCAAAGACAGTCCATGCAAATATCAAGTTAATAGGAATACCTACTGTACAAAAAAATTTGTCTCTCCATGAAGTAGAGGGCAAAAATTCAGTTGTCATTTTATTCAATGTCTTTTGATACACAATTAACTTCAAATTAGGAGGTGAGCATGGATTTTGGCTTGTACCATTGTTCAAAGCACTGCAAATCCGAGCTCCCTCCATAACGAAGATTCCAGAGCTAGCAAAGGAACTGAAGTACCCTGAGCCGCAGCAGCTCCAGCTGGCTAGGAAGACGTTGATCACATGCAGCTCCAGTTCAAGGAGTGGGCTCAATGCTCAAGACAAACCTATTGTCAAATGACTGATGTGTGACAGAGGAATAAATATAAGCGTAGGGGAAGCCTGCACGTCAAAGCTGGAATTTATACCTACCACTTTCATAGCAGATACGAGGCAGATGATACTTAAGGCAAATCAAGATCCCCCTTCTGAATTATTTGGCTTGCTTACTATTTATTTTACTTTATTCTGTACCAGCTCAATTTTGTGAGTCAGGGAGAAGCAAGAGGTGGAAATTCCTTGTTAATTAATTGGTTAGAGTCAGACTACGGAGAGAGTCTTACTGAGAATCTCTTAAAACACAAAACAAAGGCAGAATTAGCCCAGGAAAATTCACCTGGAAGCAAGCTGTTATAAAGGAGACACAAAAGTTTGACATGCAAGGGATGAGAGTTAATTAAAGAGAGGTGCAGGGAGAGAGAGGAGATGGAGAGGAAAGAATTAGATACTACTTGTAACACACAAAACATAAATAACCCAAAATATGAAATATTTATTATTTGTAGTTGTGAGGGGTTACTTGGAAATATTTTATTGCTCTTCTTCCATCCCTAGTGCTTTTTCTGGAAAGAGAGAAAAAGTGGAATACTTCAAAGGATGTGAATCAGGAACTGGATTAAAACTGAGGGGTGGGAGTGGTATAATTCATGTACTTCTGGTGTTTCAGTCTCCAACTCATTCCATCTGAGCCTTGGATTTTACTCAGGTTGAAAACCCAACGCACACAGATTTGGAAGTGGTGTGGCTATTCTCGCTTCAAGCTGTGGTTAACTCTCATTATTAAGGCACTGGATTTGGAGTAACTCAGGGCTCTCTCTTCTAGCTTGAAAGCCTTCCTGTTCTGGGCAGCAAGAGGGAGCGCATTACCAGTAGGAGGTGTGGATGCATCCTCATCCCCTCTTCAGGGGTCAGGCTGCTCACATCATAGCTGAGCTGTAATAAGCTTTGAAAAGATGTAGTAAATATGCATATAAGCCCTCCATTAGTTACTACAGAAGAGGGATTCAGCCTACTCCTAGACTCTTTGAGGCATCAGGCTCACTGAATTATTGAGCTTTTTTGCTCCTTTGAGTACACTTTCAAAATAGGTACTAGCTAGTCTTTAACTGTATGAATGTACGGATTCCCTATATTAAGAATACTCACTGCAGTATCTTGGTTCTGTTGATTGAAACATCACTACCCTCCCTTTAATCACTGTCATAAAAACTTTCTGAAAAAATCAATTAATTCTGGATTTTGTTTCTTTTTCCTTGATGCTAACTTTGTTACACAGAAAGTTTACAATTGGGTCCATAACCAGGTAGGATACAAACTTATGTGTCTGTATTTTAAATGGAATCTTGAAGCTAGGGTCCAAGAAAACCATCAGTTTTTGTAAGATACAGAGAAACTTATAGAAGCTGACAAAGCTATAATCTTCATCCTAAAAGTGCACTGTAAGTGTTAAGTAATCATTGCAATATCCACCTGAGTAAATAGACTTCTATCTTCACTTAGCAGAATAGACTAAATTCAGAAAGGGATGTGAGTACTACCAAGCTGAGCTGTGTTGTCTCTAACTCCTCCTGACCACAGTGAGCTCAGAGTTTTACTCCCTTACAATGCTCTGCAGAACTGAGCCTATTGCAAATTCACACCCAAGCAAATCATCAAACTGCTGCTTAACTTCACACAGTGACATGTTTGCTGAGGTGTTTAAAGTTTTTGTCAGTTAAATACTATAGTTATTCATGCCAAGCTGCCTATTCACCTAAACCTATCCTCTTTTTAAGCTTTCTTTCCCTTGAGAACACTAAACACTCTTACATGACCATACCTTTAAGTTAAATAAAGAATTGTAAATGCCTGTCTTTCAAAGGAAATGCTGTACATATACAGTGTAACAAGGGAACTACATTAACAGGATCCTGACAAAAGAGGATTTTGTCAGCTTAAAGCAATACAGATAGAACAAAATGAGAAGGCATTCAAGAGTCCCCTGTCCCTCCCCAAACATCCTAAAAATTTCTAAAGTGCATTTAACAAAGAAAATTCTCAAGATGAACTTATACTTTCAGCATTTCGGTATGGGGATACCATGTAAGTAAGGCCTCCAGCCAAAGATCTGAGGAATAAGGTTGCACCGTAGGAGCATTCAAAACTGCTCACAGCTTCCGGCAGTAGAAAAGATAAAGCTAAAGTCACCAAAGGACAATGAAGTTATGCACATAGTCTACAACACTTTTCTGACCAAGACAGCTACTAACATGCTAGAGACAGCAGAGTCCTTTTATATCCACCAGAATACTTGCATTAGCTGCTCCATCAGAAGAATAAAAGCGCAGTTGGGTTTGCAGAGCTAAAAATACATGTCTGAGTGCAGATAGGCAGCTGGGCTCACCATCCACTGGCCAGATGTTCATCCAGGCCACTCTCTGTGCCCCAAAACAAAGCAATACAGAGACTGTCTAGCCTGAAACAAAGAAAATTACTCATTATTCTCCCAAGGCTAATATCAGGACATCTCAAAAAGGAAGCTCCTTCACCACCAGTGTCCTCATGTGGTATGGCTGCCTGTCATCCAGGCCAAAAGAAGGTGTCTCTCATGAAGGGTATGAGCCAGCAGCTCCCCGAGGGATGGGGATCACAGGGATCAGAACACGGCTTATCCCACGGTACAAGGAGACAAGGTGGATCTGAGGCCAGGCCAGGCCAGGCCAGGCCAGGCCAGCAAATCAGCTGAGTACTTGGGTTACAGATCAGCAGTCCGTGGCCAGGCAGGGGCACAGCTGAGCAGAAATCCATCACTCCTGCAGCAGAGCTCTAGCAGGACTGACTGCCAGGGCTTAGAGACCAGGGCTGAGCTGAACCAAAGTGTTTGAGCTGGAGGTATGGGGAGATCCCAGGTGGAGTTACTCAAGACCATTAAAACTTCCCAATGCCCTCAGAACCCCAACAGCTCCAGCCCTTTTATCTCAGCTATAACCCACCTAAAACTTTCCTTCTGCAGTTCAGAAGGAAGGAAATAAGATACACATCTCCACTGGGAATGGTCTGTGCCCGTCTGATAGATGGAAAGTTTGAACACATAGTGAGCATCTTTTAGCCAGCAATGCAATCCATGGTCTGGTGTTCAATTCTGAAAATAACTTGAGAAGATGAATAAGGAATTAATTTTGGATGAAGGTGGGATGTGAATTCAATTTGCTATTTAAACTGCAAAGCAACTGAACTAAGATAATTTAGGAAAAAAAAGCACTTTTAGTGTCTGGTCCTTGGTTGCAGCTGGGACAGGTTGGACTGCAGCTGGGGAAGTTAGGTGCCTTCCCTGTGCTGCTCACCTGCACTGGACACTGGCTGCTCCCTCATCTGCTCTGTCAAAGCCATCTATTTAGGAAAATAAAAATTGTTTAAATTGAGCCAGATAATCCTAAGAAGTAGAATTGAGAAATGTGCACTGTTGTGCCAGGACATGTGACAGACAGTGACCTTCAGTAAGGGGAATGCATGTGTGTGTGTGGGAAGCTCCTGAACCTCCTAACCCTGCTCAGCTAAGGCAGGACAACACAGTGGGCTCTTCCCAGCTGTGTCTGCTGGATTTCTCAGCTTGTTTTCATCTTGCTAAGCCCGATGTCTCTGGTCAGTTCTATGCTTACTGGGATATCCCACTGACTGGATCTGGTTAGGTACCTATTCATAAATAATCTCTTGAAATACAGATAAACAGTCTTTGCAGAAAAAAAAAAAAAAAAAAAAAATCAAACATTACCTGAATGCTGTTTGTGTTATTTCCCGTGTAAAACACTAGGTTAGTATTGAACAATTATGCAAACTTTCTGAGAGAACTGGCAACAAACCAGGTCTTTCGCCAGGTGTCAATACCACAGCCAAATAAAATCTTTACGCATTATATTGATCTGCATCTATCACGTCTTGATCAAAGTTTCCTGCCTTCTCTTAAGACGCTAATGATTTCCTAAGCAAAATCAAAGATGGCTACTTCAGCTGTCTGAACAAGTTAGATGAAGTCACTCTAATTGCTGACTTTGATGCATCTTTTCTTGCATACTAATTCCAGCTAAGTAAGACAGAGAGAAAATTGTGAATTATGAAAAAAAGCAGTAGCCAGAGCCAGCTGCAGGTTTTCTTGCAGAAAGTGTCTCACTCACTCCTAGGCCTCAGTTTTTGGAACTTCTTTTTTGTTCTGGGTTCAGACAGAACCGCAGAAGTTTTATACACAACTAATTCTTCAAGGCCCAAATAAATAAGAATATCCCAAAGACAGTTGCAATATAGCTACAAAGACCCACACTATTTTGTCATACAATTACATTATCATTATCTGTTGCTTCTGATCTAAAGGACAAATCTGTGGAATGAAATCTAAAGCTAAAATCTATAGGCCTAAGATGCCTCCTTAAAACAGCTGTGGCACATGCTTGCCCCAAGATTTATCCATGCCTCAGCAGCATCTCTTCTGAAGTGGCTCTATCTTTGCCTTTTTAAAATTCTATATGGAGAGGCTCATGTTTTCTGTCTGTTCTTGCAATGTGATGAAAGGGAAAAATTAAAGGGAATGGGATTCTTAAGAGTATTGTTATTGTTAAGCTTGTGTCAAGAGCTTAGAACTTTGCCATAGAAAAATTTGTACTTGGAGGAAATCTAGAAAAAAAGTGCTTGGCCCTGAAAGCAATTTCATAAAACACCAAATTAAGAAATGTCAATTAGGTTCTTAAATTACGCAAAGCAAAACAAATAAGATACATTATTGGCTTCAAGTGCTCCTTTGTAATCAAATGATTTGTGCTTGAAACCTGAAATGTGCAAGTAGTTAATTCCTTCTGCAGATTTATTTTGTGTGTCTTTTTTTGAATTTTAAGAAAAAGACAGATTACATCATAATGTAGGAGAATATAAATTATTATGTCACGATTCTTTTAGTTTGTGTCTGAATTTACTTTTTTGTTTTTTACTTTGTAGAATATACAAGTGCTCATGGAAATTCTTTTTCCAATTTTACAATTTGCATCTTGCAAATTTTATCTTTGACATGTTTCTTTAATTTTTGGATGACTGCCATTATGTACACAAATTCAGCCTCTTGTTTCAAAGTGCCAAGCCCCTTATCCATTACTTTTCTTATTGCTCTCAAGAACCATTCAAGCTGGGATGTAAAAGTCCTTCCTCTGCACAGAGCAGGACAGGGCCCTTGGGTCACATGTGCCTTTCAAGGAGTTGAACATCTAACCTGCCACTTGGTTCTCACAAGTACTGCTGGTGAAGTTACATGCCAGTATTTGCACGCAAAAAGGTTTCCCACAAAAGAATAAATTAGAGTGTTTTTTCAGCTCCAGTGGGAGAGCTTAGTGCTGAGGACTTCTACAAATCTGTCTCAGAAATACTTAGAATAGAATTTAAGCAGGGTTGATCAACAGCTGGTAGCTACTGAAAACGTGGAGAAGACTTTCACAATGGGCACCTATGAGTAGTTATCGTCTGACAGATACTCATTCACATTTCTCCTTTTCAAGTCCATGCCTGAGCCACAATGTTTTGTACCTGCATTACACAACCTAAAAGTACACACAACACTCTTTTCACAGCCCAGGTGACTAAGAGGTTGGTCATCTGCAAACTACAGGTTTCCATTACGCAAATTGCACTGAAATGAAAGTGTGGGCCAGTGCTTCAATACACACAGTACTGTACACAGAAAGAACATTTGGAAAAGTTCAAATGCACACAATATTACAACACTGATTTTTGCTGTGCTGTCATAAATACTTCAGTGGAGTCATGCTAAAGTTTCCCGCTGCTCTGCAAGTCACCATGTACATCTGCCAGGCTGTGGTACAGCCCAGGTGGTTTTTGCAGTCTAAAGTAAGCAGGGAGCACTTCCCAGGGCAGGTAAAATTATGCATAGCTATATACTTCAGTAGCAGTGGCAGAGAGAGGCATCACTTGTTATCAGCCAGCCAGCCCTGTTCTGACCAGGATGAAGGGCTTCAGCCACAGAAAATACACAGGTGCACCTCAGCAGTGAGGTGGATGTTTATGCAAATTGTGCTTTTAAGACGCCTGCTGCAGAGCCAACTCACTGGTCGCAGGTTCCTCTTCTTCAGACATAAGTAATCTATACTGTGAACAGAAGAGAGACCATTGCAAGTACAGATGTATTTATACGAGCAAAAGTAACAGCCTCAACCCCTCAGGATATTCTGTCCCCTAGAACGAATGACCTGCAGTCTTTCTGTGGCACATCAGAGGAAGGAGGATATGTCAACCATGGCTACTGCTTTCGTTGAGTTCCCCAAGAGAAGAGACTCAGTGGAGTAAATAGTTGTCCAGTATTAAGAGATAGCTCTAACACAACAAAATCTTGCATTTTGATCTCCACAGACAAAACTGTGATCCCTGAGAACTCCATAAAGTTTTCATTAATGCAGGGCTATACTGGATGCAGGGTACAGGCAAAACAAAAATATTTCCTAAGGCCTAGGACTCAAAATCCCATTTTCTTGTTGTTCTTGTTATGGCTAGTATGGAAAACTGTTAGAATTAATCTAACCTCGTCATATCTGTTATCAGTGCAAGGAACATATCCTTGCCTCAAGTAATGAGTACAAGTGCTCTTTCAAAGAGAGCAGAACAAGGTATCTTTTTATATACCACAGGCCAAATCACTTCCTTCCCTAAAGGGTATATAAGTCTCCTTGGGAGAAATGAATATATAGTTTTTGCTTTAAAATGATTTGTTATCTTGTCATATAATCTGAAAGTCCTGAACCTCTGTCATCAGAGTAAAACAAGCTACATCTTTTTCCCTCTCCTTTTGTATATGCTGTAGCCAATGTTGCTACCATGCAAAAGGTAAACTATTGGATATTTATTTCCCTTCATGCCGTAACACTATTCATTTACCTTTAACAACAAAACTGTCTCCAGGTTTGAATGAATGCACTAATTGTTCTTTGTGTTCATGAGAGGCTTCACTTTTGAGGTTGGAAAATATTTCTACTGTAAACATCAGAGCAAGGAGCTCAAATTCAGTTTTCATTTTTCTCCATAGTGATCTTTACACAGAACTCATGCCACAAAAGTGAGTCAATATGTAATACAGCAGCCACAAAACATTTCAATAAAAAGAAATTCCATTTTGTTAATATTTCAGTTGCCTCTACAAACAAAAGGTTTGCTGCTATGCAGGTGAATGGCCAGTTCACTTGTAAGGTGCAAGGTATGTAAGGCTCACAATGTAAGTGTTGCCCTTGTATTGAACTGCCCTGAAGCAAGAGGGTCATGAAATGTTTTCCTGATAAACTTATTTATATAAGACTGAAAACGAGCAAGACTTCAGTTTCCAAGCAGTGAACTCTTACATGTATGTGGATCTATGTGTTATGGATTAGAACTAACAAGAACCAGTACAACAAAACACTCTTATGCCTTGCTTCTTTAATGTGTTTGGGTTTTTTCCCTGTAAAAAGGAGTTTGGTAATTCATTAGGTCATTTACATCAACTATGTATTACACTATGCAAACAAATGTATAGGTCACTCCTAAAAATTACACATGCACATAAAATTTTCTTTTTGGTATAGATATTGCGTGTATTAAGGCCTCATCAACAACCAGACAGCAAGTAGAAGAGGTTGTTCCAAAAGTCTGATTTTCACTTTGCTAGAAGTACACACAATTCCCAGTTCTACCCACTTTTACCAATGTACACATCTCTGTGCCGTGTATAACTAAAACCCACTGAAATTCCAATGCGAAATCCTTAATGTACCTCTTTGCTTCACAGGCTTGACACATATTAGGATGTTATCTTAAAATAAGTGATCAGTGGCTTAAAATCATGTTGGAGACTCAAGAATCCATTTTTTTTAGTTTTATGCTAAATCACTGCATTATGTAGTTATAACAATAAAAAAAAAAGTCTAATTTCCCTTTATCAGCCATAGGTCTAAGTCACTGTAAAATTTTTGCTATTAAAGAGTCTCCCTAGGTACCCTGCTTTATCATAGATCTTAACTCAAAATCATTTATTTAACATCTGTTCCACAATCATTTCTCAAAGATTTACTTCCTTTAAACACAACTGGGACATTTGATCCTCCCTTGTTTCAATCTGCAATATCCTTAAAAATAACAGTAAAAGATGTTATGAATACAAAACCAAAGCTGACACCAATAAATTTCAGTGACTCATTTCTTTTGCATTACTCCTGCTTGTCTGCTTTCTAGGAGGAGATGAACTATAGAGACACTCAGAGGCAATTTAGAGGTATTACAGAAAGGTCCATTCATTCTGGATTGAAAAAATCCTCTCAGAATTACAGGAATTTTTTTTTTTATTATTATTTTTTTTTTTTTTTTTTTTTTGGGGGGTGGGGGGGGAGAAGCAAAAGAGCTATTTCTCAAGTAAGAAGCCCCAGATCACCGCCGGAGCTATGCTTAGTGTGGAGCATGCGTCAGAGTCTGGCACAGTGTCTCTTTGAGAGCGGGTAACACACAAATACAGTTGCTCTATATGGTCACTTAAGATTAAAAAGTCTCTTTTCTTTCTCATAGGAGGTTATTTGCAAAATTCACAGTGAGACTTTTTGCCTCCATAAAACTAATAATATATTAAAAGTATGAACAGTTTTACCAGGTGTTAGAAGATTTAATGTCAGGTTACAATGTCATTGCTATGGACTTGTCCTCTTTTTTCCACCTGGAAATTTTGTCTGGTCTGAATTTAAAGATTCCAGGAGTTCTGGCAACCCAGTCAGAACAGTAACTACTGCCAAGCTGATGAACATACAGAAATGCCAAACAAATCTCTCCCAAGCAAGTACAGATCAACTGTACAGCACAAGCACTGTTGACTGTACAGGACATGTGCTGTAGGTCTCGTGTACCATAGATTTGCCTCAAATGCATAGACCATCTGTGCTACACATAAGCATATATTTCAGTCCAGGAAATCCTGGACAGAAACAGGACCACCTGAGCTCACTGCTGCCCTCCCCCTTCATCAGCAGTCATGCTCTGGATTATAGCTGCCTTCCCATCACTACCTCGACTTCATCAGGTCTTGCTGAGCCATGTTATGTTGCTTTGTCATTGCCTTCAGCAAAGATCAGAGTCCAGAGCACAAACGCTGCTCTGAACAACCAAGCCAGGTTATATTTTCAAAGAGATTAGGCTGATATTGCAAATCTTAACCATTTTATCAAGACTCTTGCAGCGTTCGTTCTTGTAGCTAGGCTCCTGGGGTCAAGGGATTGTGTAAGAATTGTAACTTTTCATTTAAGAAAAAAGCTTGTCAGATGAGAACTCTGTAGCTGAAAAAATGTAAATCATCCGACGATCTGACCCCAGACTATATCTTGTCTAACCATGTAGAATAAAAAACTTGCAAATGTGACCATAGAGACTTGAAAAGCATAGGTACATAAAAAGAATCCATAATATATTGTTTCTATTTAATAATTTTTAAGCCACTCAAGACTGTCAATAGCTTTGAAAGTCCATATCCTGCTGATAAACTAGGCAATTTTGCGCTGATGAAAGTTTGATTTAAAAATTAGATTTAAAATTTGGGGGTTTTTTTGGGACTTAAGTGTTAATAATAATTGCCGAGAAAAAGATTTTCATAGATAAAGGCCATAGCAAATGATCACAAGTGCCTGTGCTGGAGGTATTTTTCACAGTGAGTGCCTGGTCCACTCCCAGAGGGCTGGAGGGCCTGTTCCAGCTGGCTGTTGAATTGTCTGTACACCAGCCTACTACAGCATTTCAAATAGTGGGTGATTTGGATTGAATCTGTATGGTCAGAGATCATGGACCCCAATAATCTGTGTCATATATCAAGGAGGGGAGAGGGAACGACAGACGGAAGTCTGACATTATATAATAAATTACAAAAATTGTAACTTATTCAGGAAAAAAAAAATTGTATTTTTCTCAGCCCTTACATTTTCATGAAAACATTTGCAAGAGATTACAATAATGTTTTCAGTTTGGTTCATAACAGCAATGCTTGTGAAAAAAGAGGGATTTCTAAAAATGAGATAACTGGAAGTCTAAACATTTTACACATTCTAATTTAGGTTAAGCTGAAAACCCAGAAGCACAATTTTTCTGAATATATACAGATAATACAAATAATATTTATAGGTGTTCCTTAAAATTATTCTAGATGTGTCATTTTATAGATGTGTTTCTCTTTTTCCAATGGTACAAGTCAGAAGAAAATCACTGAAATCAGTGGTGACATGTCAGTATAAGAATGGTATGAGTAGGTGGAAAATCCATCATGACTGGAGTAAGGAATCAGGCCTGGTCCTCCCTCAACCACAGCACAGATACACAGCTCTAGCCAAGTTAAAGTATTCAAGGAGGGAAACAAGAGTCGCTGTATAATGAAAGAAGTCTCATGGGATGCTGTGTGTCTCACTGAAATACTGTGTCAGTAATGACAGTCAGTGCAGATGCTGTCTTATCCTTTGCAACACCTACCACAAACTGCATTGCTGAGTCCTACCAAGAAGTTTCTTTATTAACAAAAAGCAGTTCCACATCACAAAGATATTGTGCTTGTTTTCTGTACACAATAAAGCCTTTCAACCATCTCAAATGCCATCATGACGTTATGAATCCTTTTTTCAGAGTGATTCACACCTTCCCAAGATGCCTAGCCTCAAAAAGCTGGGCAGACACAGTGACCCCATGCCATCTCCCTCTCTCTGCATTATAAATCCCTGAAGTTACTGTGCCATGCTCCTTCACACAAAAAACTTGGTGAAAAACACCAAGACTTGAAATGACTCGCGAGTGTCCAGTCTGCTGTCCTACTCACAGCTCTAAACTCACAGCACGATGCCCTGATCAGATGTGCGAGGAAAGATTGCAGGATAGGGTCCTGTGGCTGTACTTGGAATAAGCTATAAACAGCCAGCTGTTATTTTAGCTGCTTCAGTACCTAAAGAGCCATTGCTTTTCTATAGAATCAGCTCCTTAATCCTCCAGATCCAAAACTAAAGCTGGCAGAGAAGCTGGAGGCAGTGCCTGTAGGTGGCTTCCTCCCTGATCCAGGTTTGCCAGCTGTCCTACTCCAGCATATCTTCCCTTTCCTGTCATTGTAAGATGCTGCACCTTTGTCATCAGACCTATGTGCAACCCCTCTGCCCCAAGTGCACCTCACCAATCACGCAGTGCTGGGCACTCATGAAAAATTCCTCACCCTCACAGAACCCAGCTCACCTCCAAAACAACAAGACATCAGAGTCTCCATCAAATTCCTTCTCAAACTTATTCTTTGTTGTTACACCCACACAAACTGTGACAGCTCCTCAGAGGCTTAGCTGTGCTAAAACCTCTGGTGGTCATTCTGACCCGTAACACTGTCTGCATCTTTTGGTCTTCTTGGCTCATAGGACTAACATGCCTCATTGCTACGTGTTTATACAGCATCAAGCACAATGTCCTTGAGTCTAGAGAAGCATTTTAGACTGTAACTACAGCTCCTCAGCACTAGAATATGGTAAATAAGACATGACAACTTGCCTCTGTCCCTTTTGCCAGAGTCACTAAATAGCATTCTTTTATTTTAAGAGAAGAAGTGTGATCTTCATTTGAGAATATTTTTTTCTTAGGAGTACCCAAATTTGCAGTATTTCTCAAAAATTAAATACAACAGCAGATCCCCCCACAAATGTAAATGTACACACTTTTTGATTTCGCATAGTCATCCTTTTTTTGCTGTCAATGAATTGTTTTAATTACCTGTCAGTGCTGTCAGCAATATCTCCTGAGTAGAGCAATAGGGACCACCTCCAGTTAAATTTTGCACTGACAACCCCTAGTGAGTGAGTCTCCTAACTTCTCACTCCAACGGGAATCTGTAGCACAAGACGCCAGACATGCTGCTTGCTTTTTCTTGTTTATACTCTACTAGGACTAATATACTAAGGTCTCTTTTAGCTGCAATGCTGTGTATTCCCACAGGCATACGCAGGCAGCCCTGGTCTTTCATGGCCAAAAGCTGCATTAAGAGCTGGATGGATGTGTGATAGCCAGATGAATTTCAGAACATATTATCTGAACGCATCAAGGTTGCTGCTTGTATTTCAGACCTGAAAAATGGGCTCGTGTGTCCAAATATTTATCTGTTTCTCAATTATGCCTAATATAACATCTGTAATGCCTATAACTAGTAGGAGATACTGAATCTTCTCTAAGTATCTTGCCTCACTTTTATTCTAAGAATATCGACTACAACACCACTACTAATATGAGCACTTTACAACCATTAATGGATTAATCTTCACAGCACTACCGTAGAGATAGAAGACAAAGGCTCAGAGATAAAGCAAATCACTACTCTAAGTCAGAGACACAGTAAAAACAGGCAAAAAAAAACACCCCAGAATTTCCAGTTCCTCTAAGTTCTTGTGTCTGCATTAGAGCTTGGGGTTTTTGTTTTGATTCCCATTTTAGGTTTTTTCATAGCTGTTGTTTTAGTATATCAGAATGAAATTTTTCAGTCCCTTTTTATTTTAAATTGCACAGAATACTAAACTTCCACAGAAAATCCTACTACAATCCAAAATAAACTGTTTTGGTCAGCATTTTCTATATAACAGTTTAAACCAGTTCTGGTTTTAACAATACAGATACCAAAGAAAAACATAATTTTGCTCAAGGTTATGGTAGAAAATAATGGCTTCTTCAGTAAAGCCAGCTTTACAAGTCTAATTACTTCTAGGCAAGAAATGATTTGTTATTTTACTGGCATAAAAATGCTAAATAGCTTGTGAGATTAGGATCAGATGGGAAACAGGGGCATGGTCACTGAATTCCCACAAAACCTCCAACTGTCTATAGGTGTGAGATTTTGTGTGGCTTTTCTCATTTGTGAACAGGGAAGGAAGCCTGGATTTTCACGATAACTCATTTTCACTGGGTAATGGGCTAAACCGACCAACATATATATGCTTGAATAGCAGCGCAAAATATGTCCAAACATACACACTTGTGGGAATACAACAAAGTTAATGCTATCTGTCTGCTGGCTTTTGTTCCCAGTCAAGCATAAGAAAAATGAAATTTATTTATCTTAAAGCTATTGAAAAAATCATCCTCTGCTGGATCTGCTCTAGATTTCCAATTCCTTCATTCTTCTGTATCAGCCCTCCTGTACAGATGCTTCATTCTTCAATGAGAAAGCCAGAAAATTAAAATCAATAACTTCATTATGTTTACAGTGTTTTTCTTTTCACCTGAGTTTTCCCAGTCTTAATGTCTTACTATAACTTAAAAATCACTGGTTGGATTTACTGAAATATTCCATCTTTATTCCGTTCATATAAAGGATAGGAATATGGTAATGTATAACTTAATTTTTATAATGTATATTCTGAAAGGACGAAAATATAAATCTCAGACTGTTTTCACAATATGTACACTAGAGTGTCATATAGGCAAATATTTTTATGGCATCTTCTCCTATATTGTAAAAATAATAATAATTATTTTAAAATGGAACAATTACCAGAGATCTTTTAAATTTACATCTTCATATTCTGACAAGAATTCTTCCTGCATGGTTCTCCCTGTTTTTTGCATATACAAAAAAATAAATAATTGACATTTTGTACTATATGAACTTCATGTATTATTAATTTGATGGAAATGAACGCATGATGGAGCACCTTCTTTATCTTTGTGATTGTTTTCACAGATATGTCAGTAACAGTGATACCGAATTGTATGATGTGTCCTGGGGACTGTAACATTTCAACAAAATATCTCCAGAAATATACGTGCACCCACAATGTCATCTAACAAACTCACCTTTCATTAAAGTCATCTACAGTGAATCTGAGCTTGCATTTGCAAGGCAAATCTAAAAAGCTATGAAACAAATACTGAAGGTAAAAAAATTATTAATATAGCAATAGAGCCTTAGGGATTACTTTTCTTACAATTCTAATGAGACAATAAAAATAAAAATCCCAAGATTCAGATTTGAAGGTAACACAGAACTTCCTTCACAAGAATATTTGGGGTCTTCATTAAATGATCTGCTATGATGTGCTATTCCTATCTCATCTAAAATTCTGGCATCTCCTGACAATGTGTTCTCACAGTGATATGCACATGTGTAATCAGTCATTTACATTAATGGGATTATGGGTGTTTTGTATCTACGAGAGAATACCTTTTTTCCTTTTATTTTTTTTTTTTCCAAGGGTGGGTGCTCACTATGTGCTTGGCAACTGAGATGCATTACGGTTTTTCCCTAAACAGGAATTAAATCTCAACTGTACGGCTTGTCATACTTGCCTGAAAGCAAAGATGCTGCCTAATAAGCAATAGATACCCTAATTAAAGTTGCCCATCATAATACCAGCCCATTAGTATAAAATAAAGACCAAAAAGAATAATGGAGGGGGTATTAGGATATCGCAAAACATAACCTATAGTCAAACAAAGATTACTTTGCTTTGGGTATTTATTTATCTTTTTTTAATTTATACTTTTTTTTTAATTTATGCATTTTCAACCAATTTTCAGTTGTTTTCCAAAGCCAAACATATATAGGAAAATTCATGTCAGCTTTTAAGCCCCCGACAAATCAAAAGTGATAACAAAAAGCCAATAATTGTCAATCAGAAGCTTTCACGTGGACATTTTGCAATAATGAAAATAATAAATATTCATCAACACATAATCCATAACGGCACATAGGAGCGTATTTTATGGCTGTGTCTAGCATATTATGCTGGACAGTTACAGCTGGGTGTGGAATAATAGCAGTTTTACAAAGCTTTCCTGCACATTCACAATTTCTTTATTCTTTACACATAGTCTAGAAAATGTAAACCCTTATAAACTGGGGTGGGGGGAAGGAGGCAAATATTATGCCCTTTTCAACTCAGTCCTTTTCGCAAGGCATTCTTTAAAAAGCATAGGCAAAGCTCCAGAAAACAAGCAATCTTGGAATTCCCATTTTCAAACTTCATGTTTCATTTATAATCACATCTTTACTGGTGCCACTACGAGTAGTCTTGGACTAGCTGTTTCAGATTGAATCACTGAAATACCTCACAACAAAAAAATACTTCATTCAGTAAAACTGGTAAATAATAATTCAGAAATACTGTGGAATGATAACCTGTTAAAATAAATCTTAAAAAAAATTAATCCTGATCCTGCCAATTAACCAAATAAAACAGGTGATTACCAATAAAAACACGTGTATGGCACTTTAACAAGCAGGAATGTGTTTTAAAACATAAGAAAATCTTCCAGAATAGCTGATAAAGGAAACAGCTTGCAGAGAATCTGTTTCATGATACTATAAGCAGCACTTAAATTGTTTCTGCTGTGTGTCCATCGTACAGTTCTTTGAGATATTTACCCCTGGATTCAGGAAAATAAGCATTGGGTGGAGTCACAGGCACTCCCCAAGTTAAGACAAAGGATCAAATTCTGCCCACACAGACCACAGCCTTTCTGACATCCCATCCCTGAGCTAAGGTTTTTCAATAGACACCTCTCTGAGGTCATTCTCAGCCTACTCCCATTCCATATATTCTATGAATCCACAAACCTAGCTCAAAATTAAGGTCTAGCCTTCCTTTTCTCTCTACTCATGCCCAGAAGGACGGGGCTTGTGCATGATGTAGAAAGCCTGACGGTGTGTAAGGGGTACCGACAGTGTTCTGTTTCCCCCTCTTGCCCTTATAGCCCTAGGGGCAGCAAAGGATGTACCTTGTGTCAAGATCTGTTGCAGCCTGCACCTCCAGTAAAGTGGAGGAAGGAAAAGGTGATTTAGGGAGCTGGGCTCCCTCTTCTCTGCCTCAAGGGTGACACAAGGCTATCAGTTAGCAGCTCAGTCCAGCCTTTGATCAGTTCACTTCTAGGAATAACCTGAGTGCTTTGATTTGTAATTTAGATTTGATTGCACAAATTCATTAAAAGAGCATATGTTATGCCAAGGATCCCATCTCTGGCGCAGCACTAATTAATATGTATATTAATATTTAGCTGTTCTTACTGCAAAGAGCTACCAGAAATGATTCTACATCTGGCACATTCACTGGCTTTTATTTTTGCAAAAGGAGGAGTGTACAATTGGGTATGTTCATAATGTAGGCTCATGGCCTAGATTTACTCTGAATGTCTTTATGAGAATCACACCCAAAGTCCAACTGCAAAAGGAACACATCAGTAAGGATATATTCAAAACCTGATCATCTGTGCTTGGAGAGCAGGGCTCTGATACAGTACTAGCTTTGTAAGAGAACTTGGAATTTAGACGTGATGTGTCTGTTTATTTGCCAGTGGTCTGCAAGCATTTGACAGTTACAGAATTGTCACTGGTAGGTTATTTGGACAGAAAATAACAATAGTTGCAAGAAACATTTAAAATCTTTTGCCTGAGCTCCTGCTTTAGTGAAGGTCTGTGGTGTTCTCATTAAAAGTCAGCAGAGAGGATCCCACTGCTTTCAATGCTACAAGCTCAAATCCTGCAAGCATCATTGTGCAACTGAAAGTAGGTCTGTATAAGAACAATTACATAGCACAGATCCCAGATACTTGAGCTCTCTTCAGCTGTGCAAGACTCCTGTTATCACATTTGGCAGTGGTGCTCAAAATAAGGCTTTCACAGGTTTAAAATGGAGATGACAGAATATCTCATAATGGGACCCTTTGGGTGAATGAATTCCTTTACTCCTTGAGCAGTATGATTAGATGGCCTTGGCTGGAAGGCACAGAAAGAATGACCTATCAGTAGCACAGACAGGGACAGGTTTATGGAAAAGATGGGTTAGGCCTCTTATTACTGATTATGGTCCTTCTAATCTTATACAGTTACAAGGCAAGATGGGCAGGAGCTGCTAAAATAACTATGGATCAGGCAATGGTTATTGCCTGATACAGTTGTAATGCTCATGATTTTCTCTAAGGAGAAATTAGAAAACTCAGGTATGACTAAAACCCCCGTGGGTGGCAAGTAAGTAGGAATAGAACCTTCCTGGACCTATCCTTGTTACCATTTCTATCCAGGACTCCTCCAGTGGTACTGCAGGGTCGCAAACACCAACTGCTGCCTGATGCCCCGGTGAGTATCCGTGGGACACTTCTTCCCTGAGAACAGCCGTGCAATGACCAAGGTGACACCAGCACATCTGAGCCCCAGCCACCCCCAAGCTCTCCTTAGTCCCTCAGGGTTTCAGCAGGCTGGGTTTTTTAGCTGGGCCAGATCCATAGTCTGTTGGGTTTGATCATCCCTACATTTCACCAAAGTAGCCTTGGGCCATAGTCCAGTAATTGCCAGGGTTTTCCAAATGCCAGGATGAAAACAAATTCCCATCAAAATTGAGTGGCTCTGCCAAGTTCAAAAGGTGAAATAAATGAATCTTTACACATTATAAGAACAAAATCAACATTCTTCTGTGGCATAAAGTGCCTGAAAAACTAGCAAGTAAAAGCAGGTGTGATGTGCTCCCTGACAGCTAACGACACTGATAAGCTTGCCATGCCTGGTTCTGCTTCATTTCAAACAGACTGCTGGAAAAAAGGGAAAAAGCTAGAGCAGAAATAATTGCTGGAGCTTCGAGTTAGCTGAGAGAGCCTGCAGGCTAAGATCAACGCGACTGATTTCATCCTCTTCCTTTTATTTCTATAACCTTAAACGTTCTGCTATTATAAAAGTCATCATGTCAGCTTTCCCCCAAGCCTTAGCAGCGGCCTATTTTAAAATTGTATCAATTGGTAAAGCTCTTGGCTGGAGTATTTTTATCTTGATTTATGGTTTTTGAGCTTTAAAGATGAAGAAAACTCCACTGACCTGATCCAAACATGTATGCGCATTGTACCACGCATATGTTTATAATCAGACCCTACAGAAACAACGCACACTTAGGGAAGTTTTCAAATTACAGGGAAAGCAGCAAATTGTAAGTGAATGCTGTTTATCCTGTATTTGCCTCAACAAAAAATAATCAACCCACCTATTTGGATTCTAAATATTTTCTTTCTCTGCTTAATATCAGGGATTTAGGACTTCCTGAGGCCATTGATAAGGTAAGGGTTTTAGAATTAAGAAACTCGTAAATCAGTGTAACGAATGTGGACATATAATACTGTGGCCTTGTCCTTGCTTCTAGATCAATGTAACTGATAAAAGAGCTCTAGGCTGGTGAGGAAGGGGGCAAAGGGACTTTCAAACCAGGGACTGATCAAAAGAAACCCCATAACTTAGACTATTTCAACAAAGCAGCAGCCATCCAGTGCTAATGTTTATTGCTTCCTTTTAAACACTTGCAGCTCATACCCCAGAGAATGCATTATTTAAATGTTCAAGAGGATCATATTAGGGCTTCAGAATAAATACTAACTTCCCACAATAATCTTCACACGTTCGTCCATAGGGAATGATGGAATAATGACCCTTTGAATTTGTAATACAAAGGAGAGGCTTTTCTTCTCCCCCTCTCCTTGCCAGCAGTGTGGTGGCATTGCACACTAAAGAGCCTGCCTTCGGCAGAGAGGTTAAACTGCTAGAGGAGGAGGGTAGAAAAAAGAAACTTAACCTGAAAAGATGGTGACTAAAGCAGGCACATGGAGGTAAGGCTTCCTCATCTAGCAGGGAAATACATATTACAAATAAGACATGCTTCTAATGCCTGGGGTTATGGAGAGCGACTGAGCTGCTTGTGGTTTCAGTGCACAGTGAAATGCCCAGGAATTGCCCATAGTGTTGTTCCCATCAGCCTGTGTATGCCCATTACACATGAAAAACAGTTTTTCCTACATGAAAAACATTTAAGGACTGTTCATGAGGTCCTTCATCCAAATGATTTAATTTTTTGGTATGAGAGCTAACCCAAGTAATACCTTAAATAATCTTAGATAAGCTATCCATCAAAAGCACAATTTCTAACAACGTGGGCAGAAGAGAAGCTCAGTCCAAATCTGAGAAAATTTTCTTTGGATTAAGTGGAATTTTGATGGTCTCCTAAAAATGATCTGTATCTACTCTTCAGGCAGACAGTAGATCCGAAAACGCTGTTGTTCTTCTGAGGTGAGCTGGTAGCCGTGTTTCTGAAACAATCTTTTTCCCTGTCTTTTCTCTCCTTTTTTGAGAAATGGCTCGACAGAGCTCACCTTACCGAGGGAGATGCTTGATAGATTGCACATGAAAAAATCTGATCTATCCCTTTTCCCAGAATTGTTCTCTACAATACACTTTGCATCCATTATCAAATGAATTAAAGCATGCAAATAGGAGAAAGGTCTGTAAGTTATCCTATTGCTTTGAAAGAACCTAAAGCCACAATTTATGGCAAGCGTGAGTCTTTTAAAAAACAGCAACTGCTTTAGCTGAGCTGGGGGGAAGAGAGGTTGTGCATGCAGTCAAAGCCATAAATGCAAGCCTTAGTCTGAAAAAAGGTAATTGTGCTGCGAATGCTGACAGGTTTGACAGAAAGTGTCTTCATTGAGAAATTGCATTTTGAAGTTCTTCCCATTCCTTCAGAAATAAATGGACTAAAGCAACAGGGCTGGCTCTGACAGGAAGCGGGGATTCGGGACTTCAAATACAAACATTATGAAAAACAAGCAACATCTGCAAACAGTAAGTACTTATTTATATTTTATGGAGTGTGTGCTTGGGATTTTGACAGGTTTTTAGACAGCGCTTATATTAGGCCCATACAAAGGCGAGAATGTCCCTTTTTAAAAATACATTATGTTGCTGAAAAGCAGTCTAAATCGGCCGTCCAAGCCTCAGGTGAGCTCTGACCCCTCCTAACCTGGTCTAACAAAACACACACGTGGTGTTTGCAATAGAACAGTTTACTGCTACTTTCTCAAGGTCAGGACAAGGCAGACACTTGAGGGTTAGTATTCAGCAAGCTTTTCCCTCAGCTGCTGGAGTGGCTTTGAACTTTTCCCTTTTGAACAAATAGGAAGCGAAACTGTGAGGAAACAAGTGCTTGGAATCATAGAGAGGAACACATACCAAAAAGAGAGGGGAAAAAAAACATACCCAAACTATAAACAGACCTTTTTCAACTGAATAAAAAAATCCAAAACCCAAGCCCAGCCTGACATCTAATTTAAGGGTTTAAAATTATTCTGTGTGTAGTTTTGAAATTTTAACACACACTCCCTTTCACATGCTACCCCCTTTATTTTTTTATATAACAAATAATAACCAGTTGGCAGGTATGGTGCACTGTGCACTATAAAATATTTAGTAAGGCAATAATGACTCCCTGGGCAGCATAAGAAAAACATGATTATATTCAGAGAGAAAGCCAAGAACAAACAGAGGGGGAAAAAAATACAAAGAAAGATAAAGGAAGGCCTTTCATCAGGTCTTCCTGTCCAATAACACACTCAGGCTTGATCCATATGTTTTGAGAAAAATCAAAGTGTCACGACTACCAAAAATGTCAATAGCTCCAGTAAGGAATATTGTCTAACATTTTCTATTACACTGTTGAAGAATTTGCCTCCCAGCGCAATTTGGAAGAAAAGTCTTTTATTTCTAAAACACCAAAAAAAATGAACAAGGCACGCTTCTGTGCAATGTGTAATACAATAATGCTGTGGGCTTCCAAACTATCCTGGAAACTGATACTTTGATGAAAGTGAGTCCTTCTCCACACCTCTCATATTTTCTGTCCTCTGCACATAGACAGGGCTGCAAGGCACATCCTGGTCAGTTGGATCTAATAGCGTAATACACCGTTCAGTTGGAAACTGGAGAAGGCAAACTTTCATCAGCCTTAATATTTTTATAATCCTGCATAATAACCCCCAGGACTAGCTCCCCTCAGAAAGGTAGAGGTGAGGGCCTCTCCAGGAAAGGGGCATTAATTGTACTTGGCTCAAAGATGTGCATCTGCCTGCATGTTGTTTGCATCCCTGTGCATAGCTTGCTTTTAAGTACATCCCATTTCTTCCTGTCATCTGTAAACAAGCAATTTATTGCTGTCTTGGCAAAATGTAAACAAAACTTAGCACCTTGCCCTGGGGAGAGCTGCAGCTAACACATGGTTTGTCTGTACTTTGGTGCACAATTTCTTTTGTGTTTGTCTTTTCCAGCACCCTTCAAGTTCTAGAGGGAAAAACACATCAGTGCTGCTGTGTCTTTATCCTGTGGAATCTAAACTAGAACTGAGCGTGTTGCAGGCAATCAATATTACTGTGCAAATTAGCCTTTATGACTGAGGCACTGTTTGTTCAGAGGGGAAAAAAAAAAAGCTGGTGTGAGTACAGTGGACCTAACAAGTTGCTGCTGTGAGCATACTGCAACCTAACTCACATCCTGGGGTCTTTCCCAGAAGGGTTAGCATCTAACTAAGGGAGGGGTACCACCAGAGCTGGAGAGCTTCTCTGCACGATGGAGGACCCAGAGTTAATTTTTTAGAGTTTTACACTAGAGCCTGCTCCTACCATCTTGGTTAGAGAAGCTTACTTACACCAAGAAGGCAGAGGGACAGAGGTGTTTCTGCTGACACTGGAAGGGCTCAGTGTGTGCTTTTGGTGCCTGATACATCCCCGAAGAAGCATGCACAGCAGGTATCTGCTTCTGTCCTATCAGATGTTCCAAGCCCTGACTGATGGGAGAGGAGGTCCAGGAAGATGGCTGGGGATGGAGTTCTTCCACTGCAGATGAGCTCGGGGGGAGCTCTTATCCAGCCCAGAGGAAAGAAGGCTGTGAGGGACCTGACAACAGCCCCCAGAACCCGTGCAGGGGTTAGGGAGGAAATGGAGCCAGAGCCAGGCTCTTCATAGGGGTACATGGTGAGAAAATGAGGCACCATGGGCAAAGGTGACACCAGGGAGGTACAGACTGGAGATGTGGAGAAACTTCTGGTGCCAGCCAAGCAGGAGCACAGGTTGTCCAGAGGGCTTGTGAAGTCTCCATAGCCTTGGAGGTTTTCAAGATCCAAAAAGAAAAAACCTTGAACAACCACTTGAAAGCCCCCATCTGACTCTGCTTTAAGCAGGAAATTGGACAAGAGACCTCCTGAGGCCCCTTCCAACCAAAATTACAAACCCTTGCAGAGTTACTCACAGGAAAGCCTTTTCACTCAGTAAGACAGATTTTTGGAATAAGATGCATAGTAAAAGCATTTCAGAATGTGGCCTTTGACATGCTACTTGTCATTAACTCTTGTACTCAACATATTCCAATACAGTATTTACACACTCTAAGAGGAATGCATCTACTTACATATTACTGCTCACAGAAAATCCAACAAGGCTGCCCTGTCAATATTTGGTTTTATCACTCAGTGCAAAGTAGTTTGTTTTCCACCTGTATGTTATTAAAGGAGAGAGCTAACACAGTAGTGGACATTAATAGTCAATAAACTAAACATTGATACTCATCATGTTAACAAAAAAGTGTTCAGAAGTGAAAATAAATATTGCCTGCCCAAACAAATCATGTGGTAAGCGTAAGAAATGTTCTAAGAATTTATTTTGTAGAGGACAAACAATGGAAAATAACTATGAGATCTGGGCAATGAATAAGTTATTCAACAAATGTAACTCCTTTTTCTTGCTTGCAAATTATCTGCAAATAAAGTGTGAGCTTCTGTGTCTATTTGCTATTTAGGATTACTCAGCAAATGGATCATGGCAGCAATCTGCTGCCAGTGCTTTACTGGCAGGTTTTGGACCACAGCTATTACTTTGAATATATGTTCTTTGTTCAATCAACTATTCATGCTCAGCAGTTCCTCACCTAAGTCACGTGGCATTTTCCCTCTCTCCCTGTCATGTCGGGTTAAGCCAATTCCCAAACCAGCAAGGAACACACAAGATGACCATCTACTTTTGGCACCAGTGATTTATAATCACATGAGTTCTTTCTGCAAATGTTTTTGTCCACAGAAAAGAGCTCAAAATATTCCCAAACAGTAAACCAAAATGGAACAATACTGTCAAAGTCACTTGCAGCTTTCATTTGAAAGAACACTCACAAATAATTTTTTCAAGTATTAACACACAGCTAAAAATAACCCCTCTTAACTTCCTGCTCTAACAGTGGACTATATTCTAAATAACAAATTTTAAAAGGATCATGGAATCCATGAAGGCTTCCTTCCTTTTTGCGCTGAATTTAGGATTTTTTTAGCTATCATACAACCCAGACATTGCTTATGAGACTGGCATACACAGGAAAAACAGCCGGAAAGGATAAGGTTGGATTGACAGTCTTAGCTTCATATTCACTGATTCCCCTTACAAATACATGCCAGGATCTGATCCTGTCCCTCCTAACTGTGTATTGCTGAGGACACACTAAGGCATTCCTACTTTGTCAACAGCATTTTTATGTGCGGTTACCCATAGCACTCACTGATTTTCCTGCAGGTCCATTAGCTGTGTTTTCAAGGTATCTTGCTGTAGCTGAAACACACAAAGACAGAGCAACATGAGAAGTGTTTCAACCATTTTCACTGCTTATGTTGTGTTTCAAAAAGAAGTTCAGCAAGATATACTATGGTTAAGATCTCAAGCATAATATTATTAGAGATAGGACACCATCTTATTCCTTCAGAGGCAAAATAGTCCCCAGATGACTGAAATTTCCCTCTAGTCTGTGTCAGTAAACAGCAACAGAAATCAAAAGTCACAAGGGTACAATTGTCATTAGTATGTAAATTTTAAAAGCTCAGTCAAAAATATCAATACTTTCCACTTAATTTATTACTGTATAAAGATGGATGATAGTAAAGTGAAACATTGATTTTCAATGCCCTTTAAAAAATGGTGATGAAGAAAATACTCAAGGACAACTACTACAAAATACACAGACTCAACATTAATTATTGTATTTTTTTACAACTGCTTGTTCAGTTCAATCCTATTTGATGGGGTTTTCTTAATGAAGAAAAAGAATAGACCATTTATGTAAAGACCCATTTCAAAATTGATTAGATGTAAAGACAGGTTAGCATTTTTACAGTATTGACAGAAAACCATTAACCAAGCAGCCTATAGACACGGTCACTGAAAGTTAATCGAAGTGAATAGTAATTTGGTAGGGCTTTGCATGACAGCCGTACAAGCTCACTACTTCTAGTCACAGATTTTGGTTGTAACTGATCTCTAAGACGCATTGAACTGTCTCCTTTGAATGCAGTGTATAATTATTTTTTGATTATAAACATTGAATTTAAACATTTTTGATGGTGTGTAACATGTCACATGCTTGTTTCTAAAATTAACTGCAACATCTTTAACATAGCATAGGGATTTGGATTTAAAAGCATTATAAGCAGTCTTGGGTAATAACTTTTCTTTGCTTATTTGCCTTTCAGATTACTTGAATCTACATTGTAAGATAAGGCTAAGGCTAAGAAATTGTTTTAAAGGAAACAATACTTGTGGACATTTTAGGTCAATGGCTCTGCAACTAATTCTGTACCACCTGACAAATATCACATGCTTGCAGCAAACATGCTCTTAATAGTGATAAGATGCAACTAACTGCTTTTCAAGTGGTTCTGGCACATGAAACAACCAGGAGAAGTGAAACACATAGGGCAAACTAGATACAGGGCCTGACTGAGAGGATACCAAATTTAATAATGCAGATAGAAAATACGCATATTTGCTTCCAAATGTATAATTACACTGCAGATTACTAAAATCAGGCCAATTTAAAAAAAACCCCACAATTTTTTACTCTACAGAATTAACACAATGTTACTTTTGTTTTACTTCCATTCTTCGTGCATTATTTGAAGACAAGGCGCTGCAGGTACTTTCTAATTTCCATTTTATTAAAAACATAGGCAGCATCTTCTATCTGAGTATAGCATATATTGGTTCCATGTTACAGGATAACAAATGTGAAGCTTTAAGCTTCCCTCCAGATTTGAAATACTAAATCAACTAACAACCTTGTTGACATCTTCCTGGAAAAGTTTTAATCTTTAGTATCTGTAATATCATGAAGTTAATACAGAAAAGATGAAACCAGAGTTGAATTTTATTCACATTTTCTATACTCCAGCTTGCACACCCACTTGCAAGGTCCCAGCAGTGACACCACTGACCTTGTTTACAAGTGAACAACGTCCTTGTAAAACTAATATGTTTCATCAACTTTTTCTCACGTAAGAGCAACAAAATCCTCAAGGATGGGACATTTTGAGACAAATTCCTGAGTAATTATGGGAGAAAGCCTTGCTTTCCACTAAGTTCTTCGCAGAATACTCTAGTGCCTGCGCTGGATTTGGAAGGGACCAAGCACAGGGAGGCTATCCAGAAGGACCAGCATGAAGATGCTTTTATTTCAACCCACCTTTCTCTGGAGGTAGTTCTTAATACAGCAGGAGGAGGCCAATTAGCCCCTGTTTCCTACTAATCACATGTTACTTAGCTGGTGAAGATGTACGAAGCCACTCTACAAAAAGCCCTTGCTGCAGGCTTTGCAGCAGGAGTAACAGAGGAGCTACTGCATTAATCCTCCAAACATAAAGGCAGAGGCCATTTTCCATAACCATTGCAAAGTGCTCCAAAAACATACATGGATTTTGTTGATGCAGATAAAAATTTGGCCTTTGGGCAGGACAGTGTTAATAGAGAATTAAAACAACCAGTGAGAGAGACAAACCAGCAGTCAGGACTGTCTTTAAGCAAACATTTATCCAGCAGCTTTGGGAAACAGAGCTGCCTCTGTGCACCAAAGCAACAGCAAGAACTGTTTCTCCTAGTTAGTTTCATCACAGAAACATTACAAAGAGTGACTGCTAAAGAGCTGCAATGCTGCTAGCATGCATCATGCCATGGCTGATGGCAGCTTCCCAGTGTCCACACGAACAGTATATGCTCTCTGCTTCTCCGTGCATTTCAGCTGTAAGGGCACTTTAAATAGAACAAAATGAGAAGCGGGAGTGTCTTCCTTGTCAAACTGAGACGCGGTTCAACCTGAAGTTTGAATATACAGACCTTGCCGAAAGGCTTGGTGTGAAAAGACTAAAATTGTTTCCTTATTTGCCTTGAAAGGAAAACAGGAGAAAAAATGCAAAGACACCAAAAGCTTGGAGGCACGCAAACTTAGAAATGCAAACTTAGAAATACAAACTAAAGGCTGTCTCAGCCGGCAGCTGTTGCATAAAATACACTCAAGCCTTCCCCAAGTAAATATCTTCCTTGCCTGTCTTTTTTCTAGCAAATGCTATGAAACCTCATGCAGCTTAGAAAGAACTAATATTTTCCCCCTAAACACTTTAAAAAACATATTCAAAGGCCTGGTGGAGTCAGGAAGTCTGGTAAAAGGTAATTTGACATCTGAATTGTTTCAAGGGCAATATCAAATGCTACACAAAGGCTTATTTGGAGATACATCAGTCAAGAGATCACTACTGCTATGGGGATGGTGCTCGAAACCTAGACAGCTTTCAGAAAACTATGAGGTGAAGCAAGGGAACGATGGACAATGTCACATCTTAATCTAAGATCTCTATGGTTAAGAAAATTATCTTGGTAATAGGCCTATTTCCACACCTGTAGAAGCATTTTAAATGTATTTAAAATGATAAGCGTAAACAGTGAACATGGTGTAAAAGCTTCCCTCTGCTAATTCGGTCGCACTGATTAAGATTTTATGTGACGCTTCTAAATCAGAATGTCAGCCCCGCGCTTCACGGTGAGTCTGCGCAGCTTGGGTTCCACAGTGCTTTGGTTAAACAAGTGGCTTTTCAGGACTTTGCTGCATGGTGGGGCAGGCAATAGTAAACATCCTTTCTTTCATTTATTTAAGGTGTGGATGATTTAATTATTCTTTATTGTCCATACAATGGGGCTTAAGATAAAATGACCAAGCATCTGCTTTGCCTTCTCTTGAGGTATTTCCCCCATATAAAAAATAATCCCAGGCACAGCTACAGGTTGGGTGAAGTCATTCAGAGCAGCCTACAGAGAAGGACTGGGGGTGCTGGTTAATGAGAAACTGAACCTGAGCCGGCTTCAATGTGAGCTCGCAGCCCAGAAACCAGCCGCATCCTGGGCTACGTCAAAAGGAGCATAACCAGCAGGTCGAAGGAGGTGATCCTGCCCCTCTACTCTGCTCTCATGAGACCTCACTTGGAGTATCGTGTGCAGTTCTGGTGTCCTCAACATAAAAAGGACATAGAACTGTTGGAACAAGTCCAGAGGAGGGCCACGAGGATG
>WYDI02002003.1:0-15317 GCA_009867235.2 Psittacus erithacus
GTGTGAGGTGTCCCTGCCCATGGCAGGGGAGTTGGAACTGGATGATCTTAAGGTCCTTTCCAACCCTAACTATTCTGATTCTATGATAAATATCTCCAGCTGAAGTGCTACTCATGGGGCATAAACTAATATAAGCAATTTTTGATGATAACCCAGACATGCAGCTGAAATAAAACTCAACATAAAGAAGCAAAAGAAAAATACAGGAACAGGCTTTTGGAAAACATATTTCTTTAAACGTGTTCCTCTGATCTTTAAAATTTAATCCCAATCCATCAGTCAGTGCTTTCTCACGTATGTCCTCAAGGGACACTTCCCTGTCAAGCCCTCCAGTACATACTGGTCATGTATTTGCAAGGGCCACTTAAACAAATCAATTAGTCATTAGTACCTGGGGTGCATCCAGCTTAATGAAATAGTCTTCTCATCCATTATCCTAGATCAGAAACAATCCCTGCAGAGTAAGTAATGTGGTATCTTTAAAGTCCTGCTGTGTTAACAATTGAGATCAGGGTTAGAGAGATCATTTCAAAGCTTTACATTGTTACTGGTTTAACAGTAAGAAAATCTGCACGGGGGGGACTAGGATGACTTTAACTCCTGGGTATTAATGAGCTTACACTCATTTTAAGGGATTAAAGTTTGTTTAAAGGTTTTAGAATGCTACCCAACGTCCTAACTCTTTAGGAAGATCACCAGCTTTCTAAAAGGACAGAAGAGACTCCAAACCCAGTGCCAGATTTTGCCTGGTATCCACTGATCCTGACCCCTTATATGTATTTTATTTCTTCCATCCAGTTATGTTGACAGGGAACAGCTCTGCTAACTACAAAAACAAGCAGCTGCAAGAGCAAGGGTGAGAGGCACAAGAAGTAGAAGTTTTACCATACAGACAGAACCAGCAAATCCAGAACCAGATTAAATAAGGGAGGCTCAGGAACCAAGCCTAGAGCCTGAAGTTACTCTATATACAAAGCATGAGTTGGGCTAGGCAGTACAGAACAGCAATCCCAAGTATTCATTTTGCAAAGCCAGCAGCTAACTGTTTCAAAACACGAATATACTCACCTTCTCCACAGCAGAGTTGCTCAAATCATTGTTGTCACTGAGACAGAGAGCATTGGGTATCCAGAACACAAACACTACAGCCACCTTGTGCCTTCACAGTTATTAAACTAACTGAGCAGGCTTCCTTTTCCCAAGTACTAGTAAGATCAGAATCACCCAGGTCAATATATTCATCAACTTAACTACAGGAGTACCTACCTAGAAAAGAAAGAGAAGTGTGATACTTGTTGCATCCCTGCCCAGTGCTGATGTGTCTTACTCTACAGTCCTTTGAAGCAAGGAAACTGGAAGAGGTCAAGTGCTATCTCACATACCATTTTCTTTTGAACACCTTAAAGCTCACAGATTTACCATGTCTGCAAGAGGTAAGTGATAATAATTTACCAGCATATTTGAACACAGCCTCTGCAATACATTCTAATGCATGCCATAACAGTAATTCCATCTACTGCAATTACATCATGGCTCCCAGAAATCTGTTCATCACACCATTATGAAAGTACCACTGAATGTTTTCTCTTTCCTCTCACACAAGATTTTCTGTTGTCACCCCTTGACATTAAAGACAGATACACACGTAAGCATCAGATGTTTATTAGACAATTCAAAAAGTCAGTTTTATTAGACAACTCAAAAAGAAAAGTAGAATGTATTTTAATTCCCATGTTTTAATGCTTCATCTGAAGAACGTGGCAATCACAGGAAACAAAACCCCTGTTTACAAAAGTTACAAAAGCTGCACTGCATTCTCAATTACAGAAAACATGGATAGTCCATAAGGAAGCTTTATAAAATGCAGTAACAGAACTTCAGCTGACTATGAAACACAGTGATATTGCCATGTATATGCGCTCACAAAATCAGCATAGTATGGAAATTAAGGCACTTTGGATACACAGTATTCACTTCCACAGAGGAAAACAATTTCAGAGAAACCACAGTAAATAGCTACTGGTGGATAGTGACAGTCCATGCCCAGTACTGGCCATCAAAGCACCACGTTTGTGTGAATGAGTGAAGCTCTTGACAAAAAAAAAGCACTGACAAGTTCTTTTACCCTATTTGGTGCTGAAGACTCATTGAAGCAGATTTACTTTTCAAGAGGTCAAGGAAGGTTTCCATGGTTTAAATACTGTGAAACTCAATTCTGAAAGTTAACATATCTTAAGATAAAAGTCCATGGTAAAAACTGCAGGAAGTTCACATTAGGGATTAGTGCACAACGACCACATAAAGCAAAGCATTGACTTCCTCCACTCAACACTGACCTGAGGCACTCCCCAACCACAGGAATACCAGAGGAAATACAGTACAATGGAATCATTTGTCCAAGAAACAACCTCAACACTGCACCTCCTAGTCCTCCTTTTCATTTTAGATTGTCACATGCTTACTGCCTGTACCTCTGTCTGCACAAGCACACGAACAGATGCAACAGATTCTACAAAGAATGATTCCATAATTTCATTAGTAATTGAGCAGTTTTGGAGACCAAATTCTAAAGAGTAAAAATACTCAAGAATCCTGCAAGCACATGAGTATTTTAACTGGAGTTAAAGAGAACCATTAGCAATAACATTAGGCATTTTCAGGATCAGGCACTGATACTGTATGCTATTGTTGTTGGTTTACTTCAGTAATTTGAATGAAAAATGCCATTTATAGGGGAAATAAAAGCACCATCTTCAAAACTCAAAGCAGGAGAAGCCATGTTTACCCCAAACAACTTGGCTCATACAGCAATTTCCACAACAGTACCTTACAAATTAGTGGTGTCCAAGATATTTCACCTAAAGTCAGGAAGAAGACACTTGCTTATGCACAGCATCTTTACAAGTATATTCCTGTTACATCTTCGATGAAACATTAACATCCAGAAAAGAACACTTCCTTTGATGTTAATTCTTTTTTCAAGAATGACAGCCTAGACACGCTTCAGTATAAAACAGAGCTACTCAGCATTCCTCAGCACTGTTCATCATATCTGAAGTTTAAACTTAAAACATATAATTAACCTTCCTGAAACGCGATATTCCATTCCTACTTCAGTGCTGTTACATTACTTGGCCCACAGCACAATCTCTGTACCCAGTAGCAGAGTGTTTGTGTAACATTAAGTCTTGGTTCTTTGTTCTGCACAGTAACCCACAGGGCCCCATTTTGCAGTACATAAGTATTGGGAGAGTTTAGAGAGCAGCAGCAATAGTTGCACACAACTTAGGAGGCAAAAAGCATTGCATTGATGAAGCTGCCACATCCTGTAGTGTGGATTCTATTACCTCCTCACACAGTGTCTCTCACAGCTACACAAGGTGACAGCAGTTAGCTGTGAACTGACTCACACAACTATAAAACACTCAGTTGCAACCTTCTAGCCTAAAGAACTTGCAAATGTAAAACATACCCCAGGCAGGAGCTCAGCTTCTTACTTCACACAGCAGAAACCTCTTTATGTCTATTTCAATATGAAAGGATAAACTAAGGCATCTCTTCCTTTACCTCTTCACAGATTGCTGAAAGGTCTTCTCAAGTTAGGGTTGTATCAGAATGCATTTTTACCAAAGGACATGCCTCCACACTTTGCAGGATTCAGCAAGTCAAACCAGTAGGAAAGTTTACTTTTAGAAGTGTGATTATGTGAAGGATAATGCTATTTTAAAAATATAGTGTTTTAATAGAACAATCTTCTGTTACAGCCAAAAAATAGCAGTTGAATAAGTATGTTTTGAAAGCAAGAACAGAGGGGATGAGAAGTCCTACCCCACAGAACACTCATTTCTTTGCAATTCAGGCATTTCACACATAAGAATACAGAGTTCAATATTACACTGTTTGTAAGTGTCCTATGCATAGTTTCTTCTTTTGTGAACCTAACAGAAGTAATGTCAGCTCAAAGCATTAGATTATATTATTTCCAAAGTATAACTACTGGTGTTAAGTCTGAATATCCTTGGGAAGGAGAATTATATTTCAAATGAACACCATATGTGGAAGGAAGGATGTTTATCCAGGGTTAGTTTCTTTTTCTTTCATTAGGTAGTAAAAGAGTTGAAAAAAACCCTTATGTTTGGTTTGATGTTATCAAGAAAACACACCAAAATTATGATTATGGAAATTAAAAGCAAGTCCTTGTTCATCCCTAATCAAAGCAGAAAGATGATCAAGTTGAAGAATACCAAGTAGGATCACCTTTATCTTGACCTATTTTGATTACATGGTTAAAATCCAACAGGCATGCTTGACCAGTATCATGTGTCAATGGTACTACTGTGATTAAAACAAAAGTTAATGCACATATAGTGAAAAAATGAGTAAAAAGGCTTATGTTATGTAAACTTTAAGATTAGGAACAGGTTTGCAATGGTGATTCCAGCTTTTACTGACTACATCAGGACAGATATCACAAGGGCTTTTTCCCTTTGGCTGAAAAGCACTTTAAAAAAGCACGTTATGATGTGGTAATGTAAAGCTACATGTATATGGACATATATCCACCTCAGTGTGCACACACACGGCTGTTATAATATATACACATATACAGAGTGGATACATATGGTGATACATGCTGTGAAATATTACCAGCACCAGAGCGATGTCCTACCACTGCTCCCAGCTAAAGTCATCTCCTCTACCAAACACAAGGAAAAAGCCTAAAATAGTAAGGAAAATGACTGCATTGCCAGCCAGCACCAGACCACAGGCTCCCCATTTGATCTGAAATGCAAGGAAATGAAACAATCAAAGCAGTTCTTTCAGGTTCAGGCCAGTTCATTAGATGTATTAGATAAACTAAATTAAATACTACAGAAAGGTGCTAAAAGCATAAAGAAAACAAAAAGACAAGAAATAATTCAATTTCTGTGATGAATTATTCAATTAGCAACCACTCACATTGCTATGTACATGTACTCATACAACACTTCAAGAGACTCCTAACGTTGGTTTACAACAAAATAATTACTTTGCCATACACATCACTAAACATTTCTAAATGATAGATAATTTTGGTGAAACCACTGCTCTCCTTTAACTGCTATGCAACTAAATAAATGCTCTCCTTTTAAATGCCAGTAACAAGCATGGAAAACAGAACGTGGGCTTCAAAGTAGCTTGTTTTATCAAGCTGCTCGACTAAATGTACTCAAATAAGCGACGTTTGTGCTTAAAAGACAGCGCTATGAATTAGTTCCCTCTCGTGGTCACTTCTGGTTCTGCGTACTGTCAGGTCCACAACTTAAACCCAAATAAGCAGTGTCAGGGAAATAGTGAATTACCAATAAAAGAAAACTAAGCACACAGGTTTTAAGCAAACCTGAAAGACTGAAGGGACAAAACCAATGCAACACACAAACATCTTTGGGTATTTTAGGAGACAGGACAAGGCAAAGAGAGTTCTTTGCCTTGCAAACAAACGTAACAAAAACCTCACCACTGAAGAGCAGCTCAAAAAGCAAAGAGAAATGAAGCTAGCAGAATGTCCTCAGACTTTGAGGAGGCAAAGCATGAGCTTGAGAAATGCTTTGAAAACCAGAAGGGCAGCTCTGGAAGTTTGACCTTTTATCTTTTAACTGCTAATGCACTCCAGTCACCAAGTTTTCAGCATCCTAAGTGGAGAAAGCAGATATTCTGAGATAAAAATAAGGAAGGTGGTGCAGGAAGTGGTGTGAAAGTTGATGAGACAAAGAGGCATGAGATGTAGGAGGAGACAGTATCTTGTGTTAGGCCAAAACAAAACTGGAAAACACCCAGCTACGCTTTCTAATCATGGATGACAATAATGAAATTAAAGACAGGATTTACAACAGCAAGACTGCACTTAAAGATTACACTCAGTAACTGGTGTCTTTCAGTAAAAATCAGCAAGCAGAACTTACCGCTTCAACTCGTGCCAGGATTATAGGGAGTCCAAAGGCAGAAACAACAATTCCAGTTGTGAAGAAATATGCCAATTCCCTGCAGGCACTGCTGGCTGCATCACTGTCATCACTGACTCTTTTTGCAATGAAGTGGGGAATGGGGCAGATGAAGTAAAATATTAAGACAAACAGAGGCCAGTATACACTGGGGAGAGGGAGAAAGGAAACATATAATCAGTTTAGATGGATGCTTCAATAAAAAGCATCTTCTGCATAGAAAAAAAGTACCTGCAATAACTGTGATCATACTTTATGGTTTGAAAAGTGGATTTAATCACATGCTTTCACCCAAAGAGGCAATCCTGGTTCATTTTGCCTGTACACACACTCATCTGACTTCACATAGAGCAGAAACCACTCTCACAAGGCCAAGCATTGGTTTATTTTACATTTGCCTCACGTTGCTGATTCAACTCGCATCACAGCCACCCAAACCCAACAGTCACCACACAGGAACAGGAAATACACACAAGGGGGATGGGAACCACCAGCTTTCCCACATTAGAAGGATCCCGGAGTATACACAAGCCGGCTGTGAAGGCACAGCCTCGCACTCCCCCTTCTGTGCTTTAAGCGTGCGAGACATCCCAACTGGAGCCTTGTGGTAGGAGGGTTCTTCACAGAAACAGGGAAGTAAGGGAAAGCACTGTGCGAGGTTAAATGTCACTGCTTAGCAAGATGGCACCGCTTTTCCTGAGAAAATACAGCGCTATTTACACTAATTGTTTAAAGGAAGCGCAAGCTAAGGAGGAGGTACTTAACCACAACAAGCTGCCATGTGTCAAGAGCCAGGAAGCAGGCGACTGCTGGTAGATACCCACAGCCAAACAGCTCCGTTAAAGGAGATTAACGCCTCCATTAACACACACGAAGAAGGGGAAGCTTTGGAAACGAAGCCGTCCCGCTCACCCGTAGTACTCCAGGGCGCATCCCAGCATGAGGAACGTCAGCCCGATGGCTCCGCTGAAGGACAGCGCCACAAGAGCTGCAACGGCACAAGGCAGGCGGTGAGGCGGCAGCTGCCCCACCGGTGACCGGTGACCCCCTCCCTGCAACCCCCGCTCCCTCCATCCCCGCTGAGGCGATGCCTGGGGAATGGAAGCAGCGACACGGCTGCACCGCACCGCACCGCTCCGCTCCGCTCCCTCAGAGAAGCCCCCGACCCGCGGGCGGGCGGCACTCGGTACCTTTGATACCCGCCATGTCCGGAGCCCTGACCGACGCCGAGCTGAGGTGGCGGCGGGCGACTTCCGCCTACCGAGCCGCTTGCCCCGCGTCCTCTTACGTCACGGGAACGGCCGCCTTAAAGGGGCAGTGCCACGGGGGGGGTGCAATTCCGCGCTGTCCCGCCTTCTCTCCGGGGCGAGGGCGGTGCCCACTTTAAGGCGCGGGCGGCCGGTCTCTGAGGGTCGAGAGGCGCTCGTTGTCATGGTAACGGGGCGGTGCTGCGCTGACTCCAGGCAGGCCGCGGTGCGGGCGTTTAACGCGAGTGCGCCCAGACACGCGTATTATTCTTATCTATTGTGTATAAACATGTACAGATGTGTGCACAGGCAGGATTTAAATACATAAATACAGTTTTAATGACTCCCAACACATCAGCCATTGCCAGTTTACAGGCTGCTTGGGAAAAGGCCCAAAAATAGCCACAGGCGTACTTCATATAGCGCCTTCTCCGTACCTGCATCATCCCCCCTCCCGCTAGTCCGCACCAAGAAGGGCACATCTTTTTTTATCATATTTTTTAAGCCTTAAATTTTTGAGATCACGTTTTTGACCCAAAACCAGCCTTTTTGAGGGAGGTTTTGTACAGCCCTTTACATACACCTTCACAGGGAGGTTTTCTTTAGGTACCTCCCATCTCTGCCTCTCAGCCTTTTGTCTCACTTTGTATCTGCTCTGATATAGATGGGAGTTTCCCTAATTTCATTATTAATTTCCAGTTCAAGGTTGGATGGGGCTTGGAGCAAGCTGCTCTAATGGAAGGTGTCCTTGCCCGTGCGCAGGGGTTGGAGCTGGAGGAGCTTTAAGGTCTCTTCCAACACAAAACATGCTGGGCCAACAGGGCTGCCTAATTAAAACAGTAACTAAAGTAGCTAAATGCTTTAACTGAACACTGTATTAACTGGAATGCCAACCTATGGCACTTTAAAGATGCAATACTGACACCAGCCAATGCACCTCACCTGTTATGGGAAATGTAGGACTTTATGTTGGTTGTGAGCTTATTTTGAGACAGAATATAAGGTAGAGCCCCTTTTACTGTACCTTCCCCATAGCGTAAGGGGCAGAACAGATCCTTTGGCTATGGTCAACAAGCAAAAAAGCTCTAGAATTCACATGTTGGTAGAGCTGCGTCTACCTGCAATAAATATATGAATACGCACCTGAATCAACTAGTCTTTAAACATGAGAACATAGAAGGTACCATGTTCTGTTCCAGCTGAGCTGAAGGGGTTGGCACTTGAGCACAAAAAGCTGCGCCTTTTTCCACTGCAAATTCTCTCTGAATGAAGCCCTTACTGCTTTTACAAACTATTGCAGTAATGGGAACTGGCTTCTTCATCTGCTTTGCTCTCTCCTGAGGAAATAAAAGCTTCAGGAAAAACTATATTTGGCTCTAAAGCAAGTAATTTCTGGCTACCTTATGTGTTCCACAAAGGTCGCACCCAACTCCGCGCTAGAGCAACACATAGAGTTGGTCTTATAAGATGCTGTAGGGAAAAGAAGTTGCCATTTACCATGCATTTGCTGTTGTTTATCCAACATGTACAGAAACGTTGCTCTGAACTGCATTTAAAGCAAGAAGGTAGAGGTTCCCCCCCCAAGCACAAAACATACCTGAATATGTTAATTTGAGCTCTTTAATGTATATACAAATGTTTTAGACCAGTCACAATTTCATTGAGTATATACTGTATTTACAAAAATTACAATAATTTAGTCAAACAGTAAACCTGAACATTGATAACCTCTGTCACTACCAGATATGACAAGAATTTTTATTGTTAGTTAACTATTTTGATATACGTACATCCTAATACTTTCATGCATCCATAAAAACATTAGGGATGGAAGTAATCAAAGCTTAAGTGGGGTAGGGTTTCTTTTGGTAGATAAAGTTTAATGATGGACTTGTGTTTTGTGAACATATGAGTATCCAGAGTTCTGTGCCATGACCAACTCGATACAAAGCTAATGGAGTTTTCATCATTAAAAAAGGACGTTATAGTAATGAGATCCTTTTTATTATATAAGCATAGGTCACAATATCTACAAATGTGAATGAGAAACAATAAACCAACAAATCACAGGAACATGATTCACATTCCAGTTATCTCTTTAAATAAGACAAGCACATACTGGATCAAAACATTAATAAATAACATCCAGTTTGTTACTATTATCTTAAGGTCTTTTATATAAAAGGAGACCTATGTGTTGGTTTCACATTTTCAGTAAATGGTAGTAAATAATGGACCAATACAACAAAAGGATGGAGTTTTATACAGAAATCAATGTACTTTGACACACCCTTTGCAGTAAGTTTTGCCATTTGAAAACATAAGTGCAACAACAAGTGGATTGTCTTTAAAAACCACCAGCTTTAAAGACTCACATCAGATGGCAACCTGTTCCTTAAGCAGTAAATACAGATTATTTCCTGCCCATCTTCTGAATATACCTGCCCTTTCAAAGCTCAAATACAGATACAACGTGTTGGTAAATAAACTGCTAGCTTTAGCTATTCTACAAATGTGGAACGCCAAAATTTGGGGTGAAGAGTGTAACTTTCTGTTTAACTAGGAAAGATGCCTCAGCTTTAGCATCAGAGATATTTTCTTGTGATATTATTGCTTTGGTCCAATATAAACTTTTAAGAGAATCAATTTGCACTGTATTTACCTCAAAAATCAGACCCGGTCCACAGATATCTACAGGACAGCTTGTACACCATGATCTGAAAAGTGAAGTTGCAACAGACTGCATCCTGCCAAGAGCCTTGGCCACATGCTCTGGAGCTGATAAAGGCATAGAGGTGATACAAGTGGGCTGGAAAAAGCCTTCGGAATCCTCAGGAGGGGAAGTGTGACCTATAGGCTGGGAAGTTCCTAGAACTGTGCAGCACAGTTTTAGTTTGGTATTTCTGTTTTTGACAGTTTCAAGCTACTCGTGAGAACTTCATGGGAAATGCAGTACATGCTTATTCCTCACTTTTACAGATGTGGATTCAACCTTCTCCTGTCAGAGGATTCACCCTCTAAACCTGCTGTTTGACAAACAAACAAGGTTTGTTTAACATCAAACAATTGTTTAACATCCATTACTTGCTGTTTAACAGACACTTGCTCCATAATGCTGAGAAATTTCTTCTGCACATTTCACTGCTGGTTTGTGAGGTGACTTACAATATTCACGTAAAGCAGCAGTCAGGGGGCACTGATCTAACCCAGGATTCAGCTTTGTCTCTACTCAGGCGTACAACACTATATGGATAATTAAGCAGCAAATGGTGATGGTAGAAGTGTGCCTAAACCACATCTGTACGCTTAAATTTGATAAAGTCTGATCCAAACCTAGGATGAAAGTACATTGAAGTTTAGGCTTCACCACCAGTTGTTGAACTTAACTGAAGTGTTGCCATATCACATATCACAAAGAAAAAAAAGTAGGAAATTCAGCAGCTACGCTGTGTTGGAGACAGAACAATTCTGCCTTATCCCAGAATGTGTTCTGTCTCACATCACTTGAATCCAAAGGAAAATAGAAAAAGTTACAAGAAACTGTAACCCCGTGGCTCTCATAGAGCAAGCCAGGTGGCTAGAGTTCCTCTGAGCTCAGGATTCTTGGTACAAGTATAAGGAAACCTTCCTCTTGCTCTTCATGATAAGTATTAGGCTCTTAGTGCTCTGAAACTTCCAAATTTCCAGCCAGAGTTTGGTTGATCTGTGACACTTGTGACAAGAGACTATATAAGCACTAGCACAGGTCTGTGTGGAGGCTGAGAAAGTACCTAATACAAGGGTTTTTGTCCTTGGTTTTCAAATTCTGACCAGGCATCATTTAGCTCCATAAATATCATCTTTGCATATTGTTCATATGGCTGCCCAGTAGCCTGGAATGAAAGCAGAAAGAGGGACATCACATCTACCAAGTCAGACTACAGAAAGCTGACATTTGAGCAGTGAGATTTTCAAGTAGTCATCATTTACTTTCCACAAATGGTTTTCACTTTGACAACAATAAGCTACTGCTGTGGGCTGCTTGTTCACCTTGTTTACAGCTTAATTTCTTGGCTGTTCAGCTCCTTGGAGCTGACAACCCCCAAGTGTGATAAAGCACTGCACTCCTGGGGCAAAACAGTTCAACCTAGGCTCTGCAGGAGGTATTTTACCTACACTGAAGGGAAAAAGCTGCAACCTGACACAGTTCCTTGATGAAAGCAGTGTTCCTGCAAACCTCTGGGCAGCCCACACCTTCTTAAGCCTTGCCCACTGTTCTCAAACCCTCAGAACCTCTATTTCCTCAAAAGTGGAAGCCTCATCATCACCACAGGGTTTCCCAGGTGGCATCATTGCAATCTGGTTGGCAAGTGTAAGCAGCAAGGCCACCAGCCACAGGTTAAATAACCAGATAAGCCGATTCTTCCTTTTTAGACATTTGATTTTAAGACCTCTGTCCTTTCATATGACTTTATCACACCCTCATTTCCTTTATCAAGTACCATATTATGGACTGTTGCTCATCAGCCATATGGCTTATAGTCAAAGTGAGGGTGACAAAAGCTGAAGATCTGTATCTCTGTTGCTTGGAGCAACATGTGCCAGGCACAGCCTTGGGGCTGGCAGTGGTTAGGGTCCTCACCTGTCAAAAACTGGCAAAAATCTTGAACTACTACTTTCTATAAAGCTGTTTGCATGCATAAATTAAGCAATCACATTAAACTCTCTGTAATTAAGACAACAGTCACAATATCTGATCAATGCAAGAGCAGGAAAAGCTTACCTTGTCAGGATGAACGACAAGCACTGCCCGCCGATAGACCTTCTTCACTTGCTCTGGCGTGACCAGATCTGCCATACTAACAGGTTTCCACTTGGTTTCTCCTGCCCATAAGACTGTATGCATTGTGGACAGCAGGGCTCTTATATTTCTCTCCTTCCCCTCAATCCATTCCAGGATCTGGAGAGAAGAATGTGATTGTTAATTTATGCCTTAAATATTTGAGTTGGACAAAGTTTCCTCATTTGAATAGCAATGACTCCAAGGAGCATCTTACGTTTCTTTCCAAGCTTTAGAAAACCCTTGGACGATATCTGTCAGTCTCTACTTTGTCATTGTTTTTTATATCACTGCTAGAAAGTTAAAACACACCTTGAGCAACATCCCTGCTAAAATACCATGTTGGTAATGCTCAGGAACAGTCAGGTAGAATAGTCAACAGATAAGTGAAATGTATAACTGTCTGGCTCTTCAGCAAGCTTGATTTCACACCTAAAGTAAGCTGAACTAAAACTCTGCTGTGGATGTGTATCTCTTAAGTCTTCTAAAGACTCACATTGAAGATTGACTTCAATACAAACCCTTTCAAGCTCTAAGTCAAAAGCTTCAAGTCTCTTCACATGCCTATTTGCTACCTGCAATCCAGCAGTCAAATAAAGCAACAGGTAGTCACTTTCCTACATGCTGCAGTCCCCCTTAGTGGCTGCCATCTTAGCCAGTGGCTGGGGGAGAGGAGGAGAGGGTCGTAAATGTGAAAACCAAAGAGTAAATCGATTTAACAGTTTCAGGCTGAAGTGACTCTATGAAATAAAATGCATCAGAGCAAAGGGAATTAGATGGGGAAGCACTGGGTGCTTCAGTGATTCAGCAGCTTGCTGGGAGGAAAATGCTGCACACATTAAGTAGCATCACATGAACTGCTGAAGTTGTACTGCCCACTTGATGGCCTGACAGCTGCCCACTTGGTTACAAGAGGCTGATATTGTTCAGCATGGATGCTGACACACATTTTCTAAAGGTTAAAACCTTTCCACAAGGTTAAAAATTAAAACAGTCATTCATTCTGTTCTGTAGAAGTTTGCTTGGCTTTCGCTTGGGCTTTTCCTCTCAGTTCTGTATCCTTCTGTAATTATAATTCCTGGTTTCATACTTCAAACATCGAGCAGGACAGAATACATTTCCTTCCCTCCATAACAGATCTGTAGCTTGGCAATTTATTGAGGAGAGATGACAGAATTCCAAAGCAAGCAAGATTAATGAGATGGAGGATTAGTTCAATTAGCTGTGCCTGCTAATCAGGGCTGGAGTGCTGCAGAAGACGAGCAGCACTGACAGCAACACTGGGCAAGCCATGGTTTGCCGCAGTCTGGTTTAGGACAGAAATGTGACCTTGGAGTTTTAAATCTCTTCCAAAGGATGTTCACATCTCCAGGGAAAGCACGAGAAATACATGAACAAACAGCAGCAAGTTCTCACTTTCTGCACCCCAAAGTAATCTCACAATGGGGAGAATATCCTTCATTTCACCAAAACCAGGACTGGCAGAGATGGTCACTGCTCTGTTATCTGGTTTATTTGTAAGAAACTATTACACAAGAGAGTTTGTAAAAACTTACCACTTTTTCTAAGTAGCATCTCTTGTTCTGATGAGATAGGGGAAATTTTTCCAGATATCTCCCAAAACCTGCAGTTTCTGCCTTTGTCTTTCTCATCACACTAGCTCATTGCTGTCTGGCACGCAAATGGGGAGCACAGCAGTATATGATGCTATTGAGTATATTAGACAGCTCTTTTACGGAAAGCAAGCATGAGAGATAGCACATGGTCCTTGGGATCCAGCAATGCTGTGGAAGCTGCACACTGAAGTACTCAAACAGTAGTTACTTAATTGCACACCTACAGTAAGCTCAACTAGAACTCTGCTGTGGATGTGTATCTTTTGAGTTAAGGATCATTGTCACTAAATGATCTAAGAGATTAGCTGCATCATGTGCAGGATGGCTGGTGCTTGCTGTTCCCCACCACCTTTCAAGCAACCTCCAGCATGATGAGAACCAAAGACATATTAAATGACTGTAAGAGCGTAAACAAGACTATTCCTTACTTTTAGTTTTTCAGGGTCCATCTCCTTAGCCATTTCTTCTTTCCTCATCTCAGCTATTGTTTTGGGGCCCTTCTTGTCCTTGTGAGCATTAAATCCTTGACCAGATAATAGATCTTCAAAATCTGCAGACACTTTTGGTTTCGCATCTTGAAAAGCAAAAAGATTTGAAAGTGTTATCACAATACAGTTTATTTAACACTGCTTTTCTACCTAGGCCACCCCCCAAGACTTAACACTATAACAATCTCCTCGTGCTAATAAGCATGCAGGTTCTCACAAGAGACCTACAGGTTAATGTTACTTTTGAACTATTAGTCATAGAATTATAGAATCCTAGAATGGTTTGGGTTGGAAGGAACCTTAAGGCTCATCCAGTTCCAACCCCCTGCCACAGGCAGAGACACCATCCACTACACCAGGTTGCTCCAAAGCCCCTCCAACCTGGCCTTGAACACTTCCACAGATGTGAATCCCATTTGGAATAGAGGATGTTGTAAATATTAGCATACTTTAGAGTATAGGACAGTAGAACTAGGGTTGAGCTTTATATATAATCAAATGACCATCATGACTTCAGTACTCAGACCCTGACCTGTTAAAGTGTTTAGCATTAAAGCAGAAGGAGGCAACCTTTTGGATGCTGATCTCTGAAGAGCTTACCAACATTGGCAGGTCCTTTCCCACGCTCGTTTTGTGCTCCCGGCATTGCTGAGAAGCTCACATTATAATTGGGTTTGTTCTGGGGGGAGGCATGAGGCATGCTTGGCTGTGCTTTGGACTGCGCCTGCTGCCAGCCATATCCAGCTCCTTGCTGCCAGCCACTGCCACCCATGGGCTGGGGAGAGGGTTTCTGAGGTGATGGGGGAAATGCTCCACCCATGCCTGTTGGCGTGGTTGGTTTACTGGCAAATGAAGGGCCACCTGCAGAGAACAGGGAAAAGAGGGACAATGGGCATCAGCACATAGCATACTGACTGGCCTTCTGAAAGGGGAACCTGAACAAAACCCTCCACACAACTGGCTTCTGCTATGTGCAGCTAGCTGGGAACCCAAGCTGCTGTGGCTGTACCCTGGTGCAGGGTAATGCTACTTTTGAACTATTATTCATACAGTTATAGAATCCCAGACTGGTTTGGGTTGGAAGGGACCTCAAAGCTCATCCAGTTCCAACCCCTGCCACGGGCAGGGACACCTTCCACTAGAGCAGCTTGCTCCAAGCCCCTGTG
>WYDI02002003.1:15602-30289 GCA_009867235.2 Psittacus erithacus
CAGGGGGGGTCTCCCCAGAGCGCAGCAGAGGGGCAGGATCCCCTCCCTGAGCTGCTGCTCACGCTCTGGGGGTGCACTCAGCACATGGAGGGGTTCTGAGCACAAGCACACACTGAAGCCAGGTCATTGAAATGGCCTCTCTTTATCCTGTGCTGATGTAAGGCTATCCCACAGAGTTGGCATTTCAGCACCTTATTACTTTAGGGGATGCTCCTCTGGCTTAGTTTGTGGTAGGAATTATGCAGTCTTAATGTTTTATTATTTGAGACTAACATTCACATTCAACTTTGAGCTCTAAAACATGTCATGGAAACTGAATGAAGTGCTTTTGATTTAGGCATGAACAACAAAAAAATGTGGTTGAATATCCTGTGGGTGCCAAGTCTTTTGTTTTGAAACTCCATAACTTTGCTAGAGAACACATATTTTAAAAGCACCTCAATGGCTCCGACATAGGTCTTGGCTGACTTCTTATTTTGCTCCTGCAGAGCAGCTCATGTTCCAGCAGAGGGAACTGGGAAACCTAATTCCAGAACCATGCTGGTACTGACGCAAAGGGGAAAACAAACATCGGATAAAACCACGGTGGCTCGCAAAGAGCTGAGGGAAGGGACAAAGGGAAGAAAAATCTATCTATCAAAGATGCTGAGATGTTGGGTTTTAAGGAAAACTTCAATAATTTCTCAGAACTGCCTTTTTAACACTGGGGTTGAGAGTTTGCTGATCGTTTTGTGACAGAAAACAAGGAGAAGATGCTTGCCTAAGCAGCCAAGCACAGTCTTTTGTAGTCAGGTACAAAGGAAATGGGGTCAGACTCCACTAAAAATAAGAGGCAGATTAGTGAGGTTCTCTGATTTCCTCACAAAGGACAAAAATGAATCAAGTCTAGAAGGAGACAATTCCCCAAGGACCCCAGTTGCTTTAAAGAGCTAAAGTTCCCTCCCAGGCACTGCTCCAAGGTGTGTAGCTACAGTTCTCCAGTTAAACACAGTCATCTTTAGCCAGAGACTGTTTAGACTTAGCAGATAGAGGTTAAGCTTTGCAGTTCATATTGTCTGCTGAGGTCCCAGCAGGTTACTGAGGGGTTTTTTGATGGTGGATCAGTAAAAGCATACATTTGTGAGAGCTTACAGAGAATCAAGCAGAAGGGAAAGCTTTAAAGCAGCACTGATGTACAGGTCAGTTGAGAGGACCCACAGAGCTCTTTGTCACACACCCCAAGCTGTTCATCCTATCTCTTTAAAAACAGAGCTGGTAAATCTTTATTTAGTTTTAAATAGGGATGCAAACCTGCTAAACTTGCTCCAAGAGTCCCCAAATCAGCAAACGGATCCAGTGTTTGGGGTTTAGGCTGATGGGTGGGAGTGCTGTGGAGGGATCCTGTAGGACTGGTGGCAGCTGACTTGCTTCCCATTCCTAGACCACCTTAAAGGGAAAAAATGCATATATAAAAAAAAATAACTCATTTTTTACCCCTATTTTACATGACTGCAGCTCAGTCACATGATGTTACAAGATTGCTGTTAAAATTAAGTGTACTATTGTCATGTTTCTAAGCAGTCTCAACTCAGCGTTGTTGCAGACTAGATGCACACCCACTTACAATCAGGCTCAGCAACAAGAATGTTCCCTAGACTGTCTGCAGTGACAGGGTAATTATGACAAATTAGTGTATTTTAAGAATCAAGAGCCTTCGGGAAGCAGCTTTTAGTGGGACATACATATTCTCCCAAGATTAGACAGAATCCTGCTATTATTTAGTGGCATCCCAGGAACACATCGTGCTTCCCAGGTCCTTCTTGTTGCTCTGCACTGGAATGAAACACACTTATGTACACCCTCACCAAGCACTTGTCCTGCTTCAGGCCCTGGTTTCTTGAGGAAAGAAACCCAGATTTTCTTTGGAACAGAAAGAATCTAGTAGGTTTTAGCCAAATCCTCCCCTGATGACTGGGAGAGCAGGACAACAGGTTGAGATGAGACTAAAAACTTGACTGAAGTTATGTTGAATTAGTCAGAGTGCTAAGCAGTGGAAAGAGGGAACCTGTCCTCTGCAGGCACTGGTTTTCCCTCTGCCTGTCTTCTCTCAGGGCTCTTTAAATATCCTGCATTTTTACGATACATACCTGGTTTGCCGGGCCAATCCCAACCACCGGAAACATCTGGTTGTATGGAAACTGTTGGTGTGCTAGAAGCTAAGCAGAATGAATACACATAAATATCTTGAAGTAGCACAGCAAAACCAACACAATCCAGTGTCCATGAAGAGCATGGGGCAAGGAGCAGGAGAGACAGTAGTATGACCATCTACCATTTGGTCATTAGAAGTTAACTTCTCCCCCATATGGGCATAATATTTTTTGATCTCATATTGTACAGAGGTAAGTAGGGAAGGACCCAGATTTACAGCATTTGTTTTATGACAGCTTTGATCAAAGGCTTTATATATTCATTTATAAAAACCTTATCACCAGAACAACACACAGGGTTTTGTTTCAGGATACATCTCGACCCAAGGAAATACGCTACACATAAAGGGCAAAGATGGAGAAAAAGCAAAGCAGCCCACACAGATGTAAACCAGAAAGAACACACACAGTCCTTCCTTTAACCGCATATCAAATAAAGCCTGTACATCCATGCAGTTCACCCTGCTGGCTTTTCATTATCCACAGATACTAGCACTGTAATTGAACACAGTAATTGACCTCATCACACTGGGATGCCACTTTAAATTCCTTTCATTAGTCCAGCCAGCTCCAAGTGTGACCAAACCATATTCACAGAGTTAATATCCAGTACCCGAGTTTGGCAAAGCAAGGATGTGAGCAGTGCCAGCAGCACGCTAGTTCCCTCCTTTGTCATTTTGGCTTTCCAACAAGACTGTTGCACTCAAGGGACATGTGTTAAATGATCAGACAGCAAGTTCAGAACTGAATGTGTTTCAGAGAAGGTTATAACATTAAATTTTGGCGCAGAAGGAGGAGGACACAACTAAAGAACATTTCAAACCAAGAGAAGGAAAAAAGTCAATAAAGAAATAAAAAAATCCTTCTCTTCAAAAAAGTGTCAAATTCAACTGTGAATTTGGCCAGGGTTGCTATCAGATCTACAGAAAACAGATGCCTGTAACTAAATTCACCAAAGGATGCGTGTTTTCTCTAGCAGGCTTAATATGCCATGCTCTATTTAGCACAATTAATGGTAGATTGGTTCAAATGAGACCTTATAACCACAGGAATATGCAGGCAGACATTCTTCATCATCTCTTTTTTCATGTATACAAATAGCTTATTAATTAAGTATAAGACTTGAGTGAAACTAGTCTCGTCCTACCACACTTCAAGTTATGAATATGCTTTAAGTCTGGAGACGAAAAAAGCTCTTTCCTGTTTAGTGGGGTTTCTGTGGTTTAGAGTCATTTTATGGTAAGCACCAGCCTGTACTTAATGGCTCCATCACTATTTAAAAGCAGCATTTCCCATTTACTTAAATACACTAGAAGAGTCTCACTTTCTTACCCATATGAAAGGGATCGCTGTGCACAGTTGGTGAAGGACTTCTTGTTGCTTGAAGGAAAGGATCACCAGGGACAGCTGATGAACCAAGGAAGGAACCCAGGAGGTCTGGACCAGTTTGCTTAGGGCTACTTCCAAACGGATCAAAGGCAGTGGCTGTGAAAGCATGTTTGAGAAAACTAAATCATTAACTCATATAATGAATGTGCTTCGGGGAAAAGACACTGGTGTGTGGAGAAGAAAATCTAATACCCACAGACACCAAGTAGGAGACAGCATGTGACTGTGGGAGAGCAACTGGAAAGTATTGGGACCACAGCCAAATTCATGGGGACCTAGAGAGCAGCATGACTTGGTCACAGCAACACATCTGTTGATCCCATCTGTCTTTTCCAAAGAGAGGAGCTGAATTTCAGAGGGGTCAAAGCTAATATTTAGATACTTAGAACTGCATCTAAGTTTCAACTTGCACATAGTACCAGTATGTAAATGGATGGTGAGAGACAGCCCAGAGCTTAGAGTTCATGCCCTGATGTAATTCCTGCTTCCTCTCAAGAGCTGAACGCAGTCCAAGATGATTTGAGGCTGTCAGAGATTATACACGTCAAGGGTAAAAGGATCATCTTTTAGAAACAGCTTTAGAAAATAATTGGTATCACTTGTTACAAAAACCCAGTTCCTTCTCAAAGTCTTTTCATCAATTTGTTTCGTGTCTTTCATATAAAAAACCCTGCCAACAACAGAAGAAACCTCTTTGAAGCCACTCAAATTCTTACTTGCCAATGAGTTTAAAGAGCATCCTGAACAGAGGTACAATATATACTTCTGCAAGAAAGACACAATCCTTAGAAGCTATGCATTGTGTTAATGCTGTTTATGACTCATTACTTATACTATCCATTGTTTAGGATACTTAATTACTAGTCCTCACTTATCTTGCAAGCTTTTATTCTTGCTTTCCTGGCTTGGGACAAAGCCAGGACGAAGCTGTGTGAAACATTCCCTTTCTCTTCCAAGCACCAATCTGTCTCTGCAAAGCTCGACAACAATATCCAGAAATCTCTTCCTGATACTGTTGCTGCATCTGTCTTGTAAAAACTCAGACTGAGCATACAACTGCCACAGCATGAAACTTCTCTATATGCAAGTGGCTCAGTTTCTTCCACTGAAATCTGTATTCTTCTCCTGCCTTCAGTTCTCAGTGTTCATCTCTTCTCTCTCTTCACAAGTCTCACTACAAGTAGATTATAATTGCTCCTGTTCCTTCCGCTTTGATAGAGACCACAGACAAACCTCCCCAAGCTTGTGGGGCTTTTTATTCTATGATCTTCATTTCCTTTCCAACCCTAACTATGCTATGATTCTATGACTCAAGAAGAGTCTTCAGAAGCTGGCTGATGGCCATCCTGTGGTAGGTGCTACTGGTATCGGTGCTACTGGTATCAGCCCTACGGGAATCTGAGCAAACTCGGACTGGGTTCTTCACCTGCTCACTTAACCAGTGATTTTCACTTGCTCTCCTATATTCACTTAACTCCCCCCCCAAACCCCTCTTTCTAATATCTATTCAACCACTGCTTCTGCCAGCCTGATCTCAATCTGCCTTTGAGGAAACAAAAGACCTTGTCACATTGCCATGGTCTGCAGAAAGACCAGAAACAGCAAAACTGTAGCCTTATTTCAGAGCCCAGGATCAGTATCACAGCTCCAAACCCCCTAAAGTTAAAGGGAAAATGAAATTCAAACTGCTATGGTCTACCCAAAATGTAAGAGGCTTTTTTTTGTTTTGAAATATATATATTCTCCTCATATGCATTATTGGACACACAGTCAAAGCAAAACTGATGATCTCTGATAACTGATGCCCGTGTAAGGAGCAGCCAAACACTTGGGTGAGCTCCAGTAGACACTTATGGAACAAACTAGAGAATGTGCTTTGTATTGTTGACTGTGAAGATGCACGAACTCTCCTGTCACAGAGTAGAGGAGCTGGTTGGCCTCTTCCAATCCCTCACAGCTCTTGTTTTTCATGTCATGAGTGTACCAAGAGGAATCAAACAGCCCAGAGCACATCACCCAGGTGGGATTCTCAAAGCACATGCCCCATGTCACACACTAGGAATAGCCACTATTACCTTCTCCTACTCTTGGGGACGGGGATGGGGATGCTGAAGCTGCGGAACGTCGAGGAGTTGACTGCACAGATCCAGGTCCCCCTACATGGAAGACCTCCTCAGCAGCAGGCTGTCCACTTTGGCTCTGGGAACTTGCCCCACCAACCCCAAACAAATCATTCAGCAAGTCTGAGTTAGAGGGAGCAGCTGTGGGCTGTGTTGGAAAGCTCTTGCTCATAGGGCTGCCATCCAGGCCCAGCAGGTCCACATCTTCAGGTGGAGGTGGTGCTGGAGGCTCTTGCTGCTTTTTGCTGTGTTTTGGTGTCCCATGAGGCTTGTCACCACTGGCATTACTGTGCTGACTGGAAAGGGACAAGAGTTCATCATCTGACTGTTCGCTTTCCTCGTGCACCAGTGCTGCTCGATCCTCTGAGGTGGGGTGAGAGCTACTTTTGTCAGACTTCTGATCTAAATGATGATTGAAAATAAAATGAGGTAGCTGTTAGTATTGTCATCACAAAGGTCCCATGAAAATCAACTTACAAGCAGAACACAGAGCTGCCGACAATATCATAGCAGCCTTTTGCTGGATCTTAAAATGAGAGTCCTTTGCAAAGATTAAAGTCTTTCCTGGTTTGTACTGTAAGGAGCCAGCTTTAGTGATCAGGAAACAGAGACATTAATAGATGCTCCTCTAGCCTGAAGAGTCAGCAAGTGTAATGTGCAGAGATACAAACTGAATGAGTTTCTGGGACAGGCCCAAGCATCCAGCATAAATCTCCAGCCATGTCTTAAAATCCAGGCAAAACAAGGCTCACTGTAAGGGAGTAGTGACATAAATCACCCTCCTAGCTGTGCTCACAAGGAACTCTCACACCAGGTTGCTACCTAATGTAGCACTGACACTGGAGGAGGAATGCTGCATTTGGCAGTGCTGAGAGATTTTCAAGGTGCTCAGCATTATTAAATGGCCTCAGACAAATGCTCTTGGTGCTACATTCTCATAGCATTACATATAAAGTGCAACATTAGGAAAAAGCAGCTTAGAGATGGGTTTAGCATCAAAAGAGGCTTCAGGCAAAGCTTTACACTAGAACTATATCAATAATTGTCATGTACAGCACAAGCAGGCAATGGTTGAAGAGGACACTGGAAGAAATTCATTTCCACTCAATTGCAACACAAGGGTGCGACCAGCACTACACCATGATCTAATAGGAAAGAAATGCTACAATCAGATCCTTCAGCCTCACTCTGTGCTCCAGGGAGGGGGGGGAAATACGTTGTTTATCTCGTTTGAAGCCGATTTTGCTTTGAAGCCCAAGTGTGCATACCTTGCCAGCTGAGAGATGAGAAGAATGCACTCTGTCCAACGTTTCTTATGTTATCCTGGGGTGAATCAGTGGGGCCTCTACCTGCAGCACAGAGTACCAAATAAATCAAATCAAGCAAAGCAAAGTTCAGCATGCAGGGAAGCATTGAAATGGAATATACCTATGCAGCTCTTACCTGCCAAAGCAAGAGTGTCCTGATGCTCCTGATGAGAGGAGAAGAGAATGGTTGGATTGATGTCTTTCGTGGTGAAGTTCTCCCATGGGGGAGTTAATTCAGTTTGTCTATCAGTAGACTGTATTTCTATGTCCAGTATAACATGAAAGAGCTGAGGATATTTGTCTGGAGAGTCACAAGCATCCAGTTCAGGCCTAAATGGGGACAAGAGTTGTACAGTTAAAAGGGAAAGGATATTTCTGTACAGCTATATAAAGTCTTTCCATGTATGCATGAACACAGACTTTTCACATTTCATCTGTGAATATTCTCCTTCAGACTTCATTGGGCTTTCATGCATCAGGTTTGATTAATGTTCAGCTTAAGATACTCACTTGGTGAATTTTAGTGTGGTTGTTCCCAGGGCTATGAATCCAGTATGAAATTGAATTTGGAATATCTGTGTGTTGGTCATCTGCAGAACAACACAGAACACCAGACTGAACAAAGGCTTCGATTCATGAAATTAAGATAGCTTATAGAAGATACAGACAGTTACATCTGCCTTACGACCAGTTACTACATAGACTAATCATAACTTCCACAAGCTAATTCGTTCTCTGCTTGCTCAACAGAAAGCAGAGCTTTTGCTTCTCAAACCCAAATGTTTCCATCTGCCTTAAACCTTGCTTCCGCTGCTTCCATAACACCAGAATGCCTTCACAGCCTTCAGGAATATGCCTTCTTTCCCTGCTTGTCTTTATTTCTTGGATCTACTTGACACAAATAAGACCAGTTCCTGTTTCCACTGACAAAACTCAGTTCTGCCCTCACATTTTGTGCTTTAAGTCAGTACAAATTAAACAGATTATTTCACCAAGTGAGTCACCCCTCCTCACTGCAAAGGTTAATGGAGCAACTTAAGTGTGTGACAAGCATGGATGCAGTTTTTGCAGGTCCAAGTTTTCTAGTCTGCATCTCTCCATTCATTTTCCACAATTACGAGAGCCAGAGAACAGTACGTTAAGGTCCGTCTCAAAGCCTGGAACAGCACAGACCAATACACATTTTCACTTTCAGTGGTGCTACTATATTAAGTGAAGGAGACACTGGGGTGTGCTCCCTCCAGCACTCCACTGCTCTCACTTCCCAGTTTCTTTCTCCTGTTTCTTTCATCTGCCTGAATGAAGAGGCTTTTTGACTACAGAGGGTGGCTGTCTGACCAGCCTGCAGCTTAAATGGCCTTTCCTCTCCCCATGTCTTCTATAAGAGCTGTAATGATCATACACCCTATCAGTACATACCATTTCTATAACGAGATACTGGAGGCATCATGAAATTCTCCATATGCAGTTCTATGTTTTCACTTGGCACTGCTCAAATTTGTGTTATGTCTACTGTCAAGTAAGGAAACTTTCATCACAAGTGCCACATGCATCTTTAGCCCCCGTATTTAGCCATCTCTTAGCTACATTGCTTCTACTATGCAAGAGAAGATAAACTCCTACTTTTGCTTGAAGGCGGCCCCCAATGGTTGATCTCATATGATAGACAGAAACAACAACATCTCCATGGACAGTGGCTCCCAGTGGAATGAGGACTTTCCCTTCTTGCACACGGTATTCCCTTTGAGGGGAAGAGAAGGAAATCCACAGTTAAGCTCCCTTCTACAATGCCTGGGATTTACACCCAGCAACAGTGTCAACGTAAAAGCTATCATCTCCTTCAGACCATGGTGCATGCAGCGCCTCGCTTAGCGTTAGGCTTAATTGAAACAGAATCATTTAACAGGGGAAATCAACACAGCACTGAACTACCCCTATGAAGGTATCCCGCCACATGACAACTTCAGGTTCACTCTGGTAGTTTATTTCACTCAATTCATTGAATTGAATGAAACAATATTTGCCCTCCTTCATTTATCAGGCAGTCTGGCAATGACTACAGGAAGACATTAATTAATAAGACATTACAGCAAAACCAAAGCCTCCTGGAATTAAGCTCCCAAGGATGGCAGGAGATCACAGCAACTCACTTCATTCTTTCATACTCCTGGGAAGTGGTGAGGATCCTGGTTTCTCCACTGAGAATGTCACAGAAGGGCCGGCAGCCGTTCCGTTGCTTGTTGAAACAGGGAACCGGACTGAGGGTGACCGACTTGATAGTAAGTGGTTTGCAGTGAGGAATGACAGGCTTGTCTGCTATGAGATCACAAATATACCCTATGTATCTGCAGACAGAGAAAGCCATTACTGAAACCTCCATCCCAGGTGACCAGTGTTCATTCTGTACTTGAAATCTACCTTAAAGTCCAGTGGAAGTGTGACACAGTTCCATAACTGGAGTTCCCATGGACTCAACAAAACCTGTGCTTCTATTTCTGTTTAATTACAAGAACTGGAGCTCAGGAGGGAGGAAACTGGCCTTTAGCTCTGAGCCAAAGATCATGTCTCCTCACTTTTTAGGAGAGAAGGTGCTGAGCAGTGGGTTTTTCTGGTTTACCAGTAGAAATTTGCCTTCTATTGTACATGCCCACAGCCAATAAATTACTTTGTTAGCCATGTACTGAAGGATCATTATTACATACATAACACTATATCTTCGGTTTGCTCTGACAAGCAGCTTTACCTCTACTTAATAGATATTGTAAAGAAGACAGTTTTACACTGTAAACTTCTATAAGGATGAAGCTGACATAGAGAGGGATCCACTATAGGTTTGTCAGCTTTCCTGAACCGCTGAGCAAAGCTATTGCAGTGCTTGATTTTGTTTGTTCCATTACTGTTATATCAATGGAAGTGGCCACAAACATTAGTTAAGACCTGTCAGAGCTAAGTACCACAGATAATGCATGAGGTCTGCTCACGGTGCAGTAGGAATTCTGGAGTTTCCAGTCACCTCATGCCAGTGCCTGCAGGTTGGTCTGGGTGGACAGACTGGGGCATGCAGCATATACACCCTGCAGGTCATATGCATTATTCTATATAATAATAGAATAACTCGGGTTGGAAGAGACCTCTGATCATCTGGTCCAGCTCTGCTCAGAGCAGGACCAACTTCAAAGCTGTATCTCAGAACTGGACTATGCTACTGGGGGTGATACCCAGCCAAGGACCTCCAAGGACAGAGATCCTACAGTCATTCTGGACAAGCTGTTCCAGCACCTGATTGTCACCTTACCACTGATTTCTGGGGAGCAAAGTGAAATCCAATTGCCTATCCCATCCTAGGACTGGGAACACATTGCCAGAGCACAGACATGTACTTGGGCAGTTTTTAGTGTGAAGGATATAGCTCTCTTGTATAGCAGTTAACCAATATATGCTACCTCCTGTGAGATGGCCACAGTACAATTCCAGGTCTCTTTGTATTCAGCAGCTGCATAGCAGGGCCTGGATTAGAGAAGAGGTGACAGAAACAGAACATCGCACTGACCAGAACTGCTGATGCTGCTCGGCCGTCCTGTTAAGGAAAGGGCAAGGGAAGGAAAATGTCAAAGACAGCCTTCAAATTTCAGCAAAACACTCTCTACTCTTCCTTCAAGCACATAAAATCATTTCTCCAGAGAGCCTAAGATTGGGACCACAAGATGATGAATTTTCAGTGCTGTTATTCAATGTACAGGATCAGAGTGAGTGGCACCAGCCTGGATCAAAGGTAAGAGAATATCCAGTAAACAGCCAAAAACTTGTTTTGAAAGGCCAGAAATACATTTTTATCTACAAATGTTGGTGTTTCATGGCTGCTCCCAAGCTGTAATACTATAATTATTCAGACATAGGCCTGGAATGACCACAGGGGTCAGAGCACACCCATCCCATGGCTGCAGGCTGCTGTCTAATAGGAATTTAACCTGGAAGAGATCACTAACAGAAAAATCCAGCCCAAGGCTCCCTCACCCAGACACCTCCACAGCCTTCAACCTACGGGTTGCTCCTGAACAAGTCTGTCATTTCTTTAGTGTGATTATAGGGGAAAGTATGCTTGCTGAGACAGACTGATAGACCAAAGATACAGCAAGAGCAGCAGAGAATCAAAGTACCCCAAGTCCTGCTATACCTAGGGACATACGCAGTGATGAGCCATATGGATCATACCCCAGCACTGGCAAGCCAAACAAAGAGAAAAAGCCTTTCCAGCAGCTTCCACCAAAACCCTGGTCTGATGCCTACTTAGTTTCAGATGCACATTCATGGCAATGACTTATTTCAGCCACCTTTGAGGCACTCCAGACATAACATGGGGTTTACCACACCAGAGCTGACCCATACCCCGTAACCTGCTGAGCCTGAACACATGCTCAAAGTTAACAGGGTTTAGCCTCTGCCAGCTGTTTCCGAAAAGCTCTCTCAGGTTCATATAAACTAAGTGGCTTCTGCAGGCTTCTGAGGAAGTGTCAAAAAGGACTCCCTGTCCTTTACAGCATTATCCTGATATTCATTGCTCAAAGGGCACGAAAAGAATTGATTCTTGAGCTGCATTTCCAGGACTGAGGCATCAAATGTATCTTCATCTCTGTTGGAATGGAATTCACATCCCATAGCCACTGGCTGTGCTATGCAAGGCAAAAATGCCAGACTCTAGTTCGGGATCAGTCATTTCCTCTGTTCCTTCCAATTTACACTGCTCATCAATGACAGGCTCCTGGATTTAATTCAGGCTCCAGGAACAAAGCAGAACTTCCCTTTTGGGCATTACTGTCAATATTAAAGGTAGCACAGAGTACATTACATGTTAATCACACAGAATCACACCACTCATGCATCCCATCTACGCATTGTTCAGTACTGAATGATCCTTATGGGGAGGATATAGAAACCATTTCAGCTGTGGTGCACAAGGAGGAGCAGAAGGACTTCTTCAGCCAGGCCTGACAAATAGAGACCACGAGAGACTTCAGCAATCTCAGCCCCCCAGTTTGACAGAATTCCCAGCTATGCTTTTTCTCCCTGAATTCCACCAGTAACCTTCAGTCCAGAGGCTGCATTTTGTGACTACTCACAATAAAGCTCAAAGCCACAGCAAGCTGACAGCTCTCATGGTCAGTTCTTCCATAAAGCTCAAACCTTTTTGCTACTCATCACTTCTAGTAGCTCACTGCTAGAATAACTGTGACCTCTCTTGCTCTGCATTCCTGCTTCTCTTTAGTGTTGGGTCTTCCAGCTTAGCTATGTAGCTGCACATGGGAGATTATGTCCCTTCCTATAGGAGTACCTTTACTACATTTGTTTTGCTTTTAGAAAGTCACCATCTTCTGCACAGACTCCAGACCTGCAACACGCAATACAACTTATAGGTCTAAAACGTGGTTATTTTCAGGTGTACTTACCATGCAGTGGATGACACACACGTTTCTGGGGTTCTGCTGTAGCCAGTTGTGCATGTTCTTACAGACAGCATAGAGGTTGTGCAGACTGGGCGCTTGTCGCACTGGCCAGCTACATTCAGATACCTACAGGAATCACAGCATGAACAAAAGATGCTGTTCCTAAGAGCATGAAGCAAGGCATGCTTTGCTTTTACAGTGCTTTCTGCCAAGAAACATACTTCTCTTTTACAATCTATGTGCTGGAAACCTACTCCATCTTTTCCCATGCATAATTCTCCTCCGTGACTGCCATGACAAACAAAGAAGAAGCCTCACTTAATAACATGATATTGATGTATTGTCACTGAGAATACATTTGTAAAATCCACATTCCAAGTCAGATTGTCTTGAGGAGCTTTTCATAACACTCCAGCCTTGCAGCAGCGCATTGATTTCTGCTCTGAAGCCTTTGTACAGCTTGTCCCTAAAAACTATAGCTCTGTTTTTCAAAGGATACTGAGCATCTGTTGTTCTCAGTCGCTCGGTGTCAGAGGATTTTCAAGCCCTGTTTGACAGATATTAGACTGATGAAAGGGAAACTTCTGTTCCATAAAATACCATATCTGAGCAAGTAGAGTTAATATATGAAAATAATGGATTATTTCAAGCTGAAACCCACAAATCCTAAAGTGTCTAGTTACTAATAAAGTGTCTAGTTAATAATAAAATCCTAATAGTCTAGCTACTATTCATCAATGTGCTAGTTTTGAGTCATAGCACTTATCTCAAGAACAGCCCTTGCAGTCTCAAACAGCACATCAACATCAAATAGCCTTCCACAGACATCTCTGTTTCATCTGATTTTAATTGAAGTACCTTTTTTTCTTAAAGGCATTTCTGGCTAGAAGACATTCAAAGGAGAAACATCATGGAGCTTGTTCTCAGACAAAGAATTGGGTGTCTCTCAGCTGATGTTTGGATCCTGTTTAATAAGACCTGGGGCAGGAAGAATGTGGTTTGCCCAGATGTTCCCAAATAGCCAGATGGATTTCCATACCCAACTGTTTCATCTCTCAGAGGAAGGAAGTGCCCTAGGTTTCCTAAAACTTGTATTCAAGGTTCTCTCTTACATACACCTGCACAACATCTCACAGCAGAAACAGGAATCCTGACTCAAACCAGAGATCAACCACGCTGCATTGTCTCAAACAACAGCTCCAACGACAGCCAGAGGATACAGGGACAAAGCAAGCAGGCAGCACTGCCTAACCCAGCACATCCATCCCCCCGTCAGCCCATTTTAGCTGGAGAAGCTCTGCTTAGCATTTGGGAGATTCTTGTCTAATCTAATATCTAAATAGGTATTTGCCTACTTGCTTTTTAGACTCAGGAAAGTTTCTGGTCTCCACAATACACTGAAATGTAGTTGCTGGGTAGCTTCTGCAATGCCCAACAAGCACACAAGTCAAACCATGCCCAAGCTCTGGAAGGCAATCTGTATTTACCCTCTCTACATTATTATACTCATCCCTCATCTCCTGTCCAAAGAGCTGTGCTTTATTTCATTCTTGCTGTTGAATGCACTTGATTTCCCCTTGCCTTTATCTTGTCCGTGCATTTTCAGGAAGGGCTGAAGGGGCACTTTTGTGCCTAAGGTTCACTATGGGGTAAACCCCAGCACAGGAACAGTCAGAGTTAGCTTTCTGTTCCACAGACCTGACAGGGTATACACTACTGCAGTTATGGGACCCCTGTAAAACCTGAACTACAGACTGACCATAAACAGTCATTCAATTCTTGAACAGAACCAGAATAATTTACATTATCACACCAGTTATCTTACATCAGGCACAAGATCCACTTGCAATTAGATAACTCAGACTCCAAGTGGCTACTAGAATTAATATGACCAGCGACTCTTTCACTGACGATCTTCTGAACAGATATCATGACAGCACACTACCAAGCGTCTGGAAAAGCCATTATCTCTTACCAAGTAAATAATATACATTTGCCAACAGCACATAATTACATATTTACTTTGCCTATAATTACCCATCTGATTGCTGGTTCACAATTAGGAAATTAAATACACACTATGTAGCACGGCATGTATTTCAAACAAAACCTCACCACCACTCATGAACCATAGAATCCCAGACTCGTTTGTGTTGGAAGGGAGCTTAAAGCTCATCCAGTTCCAGCCCCTGCCACGGGCAGGGACACCTTCCACTAGAGCAGCTTGCTCCAAGCCCCTGT